>JAECUM010015852.1:0-36370 GCA_016617855.1 Megalonaias nervosa | reverse complement strand
TTGTGAATCCAAGTCCTCCACAAAGGAATATCTTTTGTGGATCCAAGTCCTCCACAAAGGAATATCTTTTGTGAATCCAAGTCCTCCACAAAGGAATATCTTTTGTGAATCCAAGTCCTCCACAAAGGAATATCTTTTGTGGATCCAAGTCCTCCACAAAGGAATATCTTTTGTGAATCCAAGTCCTCCACAAAGGAATATCTTTTGTGGATCCAAGTCCTCCACAAAGGAATCCTTCTTCATCATCTTCTACTACAACTGCTACTACTTATTAGTATGCCCCAACTGCTTGCAGATTTGGTCCTGTCTGTCCATCTGTCTGTACACATCTCTCAGTCCATCCATTCCAAGAAGCTCATTAGCAAGATTGTGCAAAAGATGACCAACATATTGTTATCCATATTTAAATGACCTGATTAGATTTTCAAGTCATTAGAGCAATTTTTAATTTTTTTAAATAAATTTTAACAACTTTGTTGACACTAGAGGTAGACAAATAAAAATTGGTAGTGGTATTGGCATTTATTTGTATATGCATATGACCTGCTCAGATTGTTTTGCTATTACAGTTAATCTGTAGTTTTTCATTTTTCACATCCTTTGATATTTTGTACTTATTTTCATAAAAACCATGTTAATATGATTAGACAAATAGTACTTTAAATAGGTAAGTGATATTTGGTACAATAATAATAGTAATAATAGTGTTTATTTGTAATATAGGCCACTGGTCCATGATACTTATCTATACACCATGTGCTACAAAAAGATGTTATGGTGCATAACAAAAGAACATCGTGTTTATAAGAAGTAATATACATGAAAGTAATAATTATTGCTTTTTTCAGATATAGGTGAGATACAAGTATACACTGCACAATAATCAAACAAACGGATTTAAGGGTAACTCTAAAACAAGATTTGAGTTATTGCTCTAATAATAATATAATAATAATAATAATAATAAAACCTTTATTTTAGTAGGGTATTCCAGTTAGTTTATATAATCTCTCTTGGAGCCCTTATTATGTAAAAATATTTACAAGCAGAAGTAAAACTATGCACAGTGTTTAAAATTTAAATATTATATATGACTCTATGAAAAAATTATAGATAAAACTAGAAAGAAGTGGTGGCAATGTCAAGTGAATACATAAGTCATCTTTTTTCATCATTAAGTCATTTTGCTATTCTTTTATGAAATATAGTCACTGATGTGATTTCCATGACAAATTTAGGTGAGCTTTTCCTGAAATACTAATGTGATTTCCATGACAAAATTAGGTCACCTTATCCTGAAATATATTCACTGATGTGATTTCAGAACTAATTTAGGTCAGCTTTTCCTGAAATGTATTCACTGATGTGATTTCCATGACAAATATAGGTCAGCTTTTCCAGATCAGATGGCATAAATATGCAAAGCTGCACTTAATCTTTTTCTACATTTTGGAGTTTGGAAATTTTGGGGGGGAAATATACCATATCAGGGTTAAATTTGCATCCTCTAATTTAGCAATATTTTAGAGACACCTCCATGATTAGAACTCTTCCTGTATATACTTGCTTATAAGTCAAGTCCAGCTGCAAAAACAGCATAAACCCTAATCTGCTGTCACATAATGTGCCAGTGAATTTGTGTCTGTGCTGTCCCATAATGTGCCAGTGAATTTGTGTCTATGCTGTCCCATAGTGTGCCAGTGAATTTGTGTCTGTGCTGTCACATAATGTGCCAGTGAATTTGTGTCAATGCTGTTGCATAATGTGCCAGTGAATTTGTGTCAATGCTGTCGCATAATGTGCCAGTGAATTTGTGTCTATACTGTCACATAATGTGCCAGTGAATTTGTGTCTATGCTGTTGCATAATGTGCCAGTGAGTTTGTGTCTATGCTGTCCCATAATGTGCCAGTGAATTTGTGTCTATGCTGTCCCATAATGTGCCAGTGAATTTGTGTCTATGTTGTTTGCTCTAATGATTTCTTCTAACAAACTGCAGAGACTCAGACCTGCCAGTGCATTATGCAATGGTTGATCTTGGCCTGTGCAGTTTGCAGTTGCATTCAACTTATAAGTGAGTATATACTTTTAATTTTAGACTTTATAAAGAGTGACCTTTCTTTAATTGATAGTAATCTTGGTTTCTCCATTGCCTGATTGGACTCTATGTAATATCCACTCAGGAGAATCTTGCAAACTGTTTTCTGGAGTTGAAGTAGCCTGGTAGACATGTTTTTATTTTGCATGTTTAGATTACCTGATTAGATTTTCATGCCATTATAAACATTTTTCAGATTTTTCTGAACTTCTGAAGTATTTGGATTTCAACTTTTGGTCTGCAGTGGGTGTAGTGTGTTATATATATGTTTCACAAATACAAATCTAGTTCTTCTTCTCATCACATCACTGCAAGAAAAATAAGCTTAGCATGAACAAAGGTGTTTTTCTAGGTTTACAGATTCCCTATATTTTGTTGGAATGAAAACCACAAAAATTAAACCTTGGTGAAATTCTGTTCCAGAGTTTTGAAGTGAATGATCAATCCTGCATAATAAATTATTTCTGCACAAAAATATTTGTTTTGCAAAAGAATTATATCAGCCCCAAAACTTTAAGATTTTATAGTCTTTCTAAATGAATTTAGCTATTTTTTTTCTCAATACTGGCATTATTTTCAGAAACCTAAATTAGCAATGAAGTTTTATACATGAAAATATCTGTTATGGTAAGGACTGTGATGAAGGGTTTTACAAATTCAGTTGATCATTGATGTGGGGATAATGTTTATTGTGATTCAGTTCACTTAAATTTAATGATTCTAATATCTTATAATATAAACTATTTCATTTTAATATCTTTTTTTACCATGCACATGGTCTATAAAATTTCCAGGGCATGAATAAGACCTGGGCAGAGCTGCTGAGACAGCAAAACATGGAGAGATTACGGATGGAACGAGACTTGCTGCGTGAGGAACAGGAGGCCCTTGAAGCATTCCTGGAAGAGGAAGAAGACAAGAGGAAATCAACTGTGGGTGCCATGACAGATGGACTGGTTTCCAATCTGCAAGGTTAGATAGAGTATAGAGAACTTGATACAACTCACAGCTTAATTTTGTTACTGAAATCTGTTTGGCTTTAGCTTTAAAATTTTACTCTGTGCATACATACATTATCTGGTATACCTCCACCTTTTTGGGACCCGTTTAGTAAACAGCAAGGAAAGAGACATAGCAGATAATGCTTTAGAAGGTTTTCATGTCTCCTTGGGTGAGAAGTTTACCCCAGTATATGGTCACAAGCAAATTGTTTTATGAGCTACAGAACTAGTAAGAATGAAGGCGGCTCATATTACAAGAAAGTTTTAAACAAATTTTCAAAAGAAGCCAATATGGGTAAGTTGTTCACAGTAGTAGACTTGAAGCTAAATCCATTTTTAATCTTATTTCTGTATTAGCACATGTACCACTTGATGTATCATATATTCTCACTTAAATGTCAAGTCAAACTGCAAACAGTTAAGATCCTGATCTGCCATAGCATAATGCATCTGTTCTTCTCATTACTCTTAACAAACTGCACAGACCCAGATCTGCTGATGCATTATGTGATAGCAGTGTGTGCAGTTTGCAGTTGGACTCATCTAATAAGCGATATACAGTAAATGGGGAGATCTCAATGGCCTGGAATTTTATAGTGTGACCCTGCAAGGGAATTTTTCTAATAAATCAGGCATGTAGCATATAATTTTTCTTTGCTTAAAAGTTTCCTCTTGGATAGACTATTCATAGGATGGAAGCATGATGTACCAGCTTTACCACAAACGTATCTTGATTTGCCCAAATATTAACTTTATCAGCTATGGCAGTTGAATAAAATGTCTGTGCCCCATTGCAAATAGGTGATAAGGAGTCTGATAAAATATGCACAAGTGCTGTATCACCCTTTTTAATTCAGCTATTTTGGTTGAAATGTTACTAATCTTAAGAGTAAATTCTCTTTTGTGCAAGTTGTTCGTGTTTATAGTTGCAGCACCAATTTTTAGTCACGTTAGATTTTATAAACATTTCCTGGGATAGCTTAATGCATTTTCTCAATGACACATGTCCCCCAAAACAAGTCAGTTTTATATTATTGCATATGTATGATTAACAATTCTTGATTTTCAAAAATGGAACTAGATTTTGCAATTATTAAAGATTAAAAATTAAAAAATGTACAGTTTTTATACTAAAGTTCATTTTAAAATATTGCATATTTCCCCATTCGGTCAATCTGGGTACATCCACCCAGACAAAACCAGACCACTAAATGATCACTCTCTGTTAAGTGTCATATCTTGCTTCTATAACTTGGCAGGTTTTTTTCCAGAATTTTCTATAATTTTCATCAATTTGTCAAATGTTTGACTGATTTAATTACAGGTAGTTCCCATTTCACATCAGGTTGATGCAAATGGTCGAGAAAACATTTTCCTTTGATAATCAATAAAGTATTTAACTTGGGATTTCATTAGCACCAAAAGGGGTGGCATAGTTTCTCAAGCTTGGTAAAATATGAAGTTGGTAAAGAAGGAGATGAAAGGTATTAGATAAGTACCATGGAGATGAAAGGTACTAGATAAGGACCATGGAGATGAAAGGTATTAGATAAGGACCATGGAGATGAAAGATGTTAGATAAGGACCATGGACATGAATGTTAGATAAGGATGGATCATGGAGATGAAAGGTGTTAGATAAGGACCATGGAGATGAAAGATGTTAGATGAGGACCATGGAGATGATAAGCCTTCTGGAGAGCATAATTAAATTATCCTCAAAATGTTTGAGATTAATTTGTAAAATGTCAACAAATTAGAATTCTTTCATTATCAGATTTCTCTATGTGACTTGCTTAAATGAAGATATGGTTATTCACTCATGGGGAAAACTTGGCTGATAAGTTAAAAAGATTATCTATGAAAGACTTAATCCAGCTGAGACAAGCTAAATTGATGTACAAGATATCTAATAACAGTGCTCCTGTATATTTACAGTCACTATTCCAATACAGTCTACCCTGTAACACTCCCCACTTGTGATCCATGTCAAACAAACAGTATCAAATTCCCAAACCAAATGATGAATTATTCAAAAAAAGTTTCCAATACTCATTTTCTGTGGAATAGTATTCCAGTAGAGATTAGGAATGTCCACTGTATTTCCTTTTTCCAAACTAACTGTATCCAGTGGTTTCAGAGTTACAATGAGAATGGAAATAACTGTATTTGTAACAGGATTGACCTGTATGGATGCTTGGATTAAATGACAACAGAACACAATGTGATGAAAGATGGAAGTTTATGAAATGAATTGATAAAAATATGTATAACATATGCAGTGTGATTCTTTCACGCTCCAAACACACAATTCATTCAATTATCTATCACAAACATTCACAAATGGAAACACAAAAATGTGATTCAAATATTAAAAAAATGAAGGTAAGATTCATATAATTTCATGTAATGAAAGTGAGATTCAAATAATCTTATATAATGAAAGTAAGATTCAAATAATCTCATGTAACGAAAGTAATATTCAAATAATCTCATGTAATGACGGTAACACAATTGTATTCGATTGTAACAACATCATCAATTGAAACAACATAACAGTTGTACTAAGCACATGACTCGCGACTCAGTCATTTGTACAACCCCTACAATTCATAACCATGTATGACTCAGATATTTATAAAACCTTGCAAACAAAACATTTTGACCTGGTTTACGTGTCCATTGTCAAACCACACAGTTCTCCTGAATTCTTGGGTTGGCCCAAACTTGTATTGGCCATACACACCCTTCATGGATCCACCATGTGCACAAGTTTACAAATCAGCAATTCCGTCCTCATATGACCTTGATGGTCACACCTGCTTCCATCCCCATACAGACATACAGATGGCCAGACTGACAGCCTGATATACCTGCACACACACACGCACAGCTACACAGCTAAAATAAAACCAAACTGGTCATAATAACAGGTAAAGAATTAAAATCTATAGATACATGCTACTAAATTAAACTCATAATAGCAACTTGTAAAGTTTCAAATCCACGTAGTGGTAAAGGCAACATTTCACACTACGCCTTCAAAAACTGAATATGCATCACATATCAAATAAAAATAAAAATGTAACACTTAACCCCTATGGCTGTAGAACAAAAATGGAGAATGTACACTCCTTGACAAGATCCAAAAGACCAATGTGTCAATTAGATAATAACCTTGTCTTAAATCTCCAGGGGAAGGAGTATTAATAAGGGTAAAATACCCATGCATACCGTGCTTTTAGTGCCTCTTGCCACAAGCGAACCACGACAGGATACATGCTAGTTCAGTCGCTTAACTAAAAAATAATTATCCACCCTAGGTAACGTTGTACGCATATACCACAAAAATGATCAAATCATTCTAAGGTGAAACCAGGTTATTTCTTGCCTTATTCTGTGACAGTATTGAATTCATGAATGCCAATGGGCATCATTAAATATACTACCATCTATTTGGCACTAATTGCATATTGCATGTATATAGACTATTTGGTTTCACATGTATGAATGAGTGTATGTGTGAGGGAGATGAAGGAAAGAATGTGAGTATATTGTTGTATATGCATGCCCCCATGTATATGTATGTGTCTGTATGTAAATATGTGCCTTTATATGAGGGCCTCATGGTAGATTAGTTCTTCAGCTAACTGTATTACGCTCTTTAATAAGGTATTATTAGCAGTTGAGATTTGATGGAAAACTGGTGTAGTGCATTACACACCGAACTCGATGATTTGTATGGATGGCTTGATGATATTTATGGATGACTTGATGATATGTATGGATGGCTTGATGATATTAATGGATAACTTCATATGTATGGATGACTTGATGATATGTATGGATGGCTTGATATGGATTGCTGGCTAGATGATATGTATGGATGACTTAATGTTTATGGATGGATGACTTGATATGTATGGATGACTTGATGATATGTATGGATGGTGTTGCTTATTTCATGAGGGGCAACAGATAATGACAAATACTTTTAATAAATTTCATCAAAATGGCACATTTTATGGCTGAACATGGATACTCAGTGGGTGATGTTATTGCTGTAGACAACTGTGCAACCTACCATGATAGGAGTGAGCAGGTGTTGTCATGCCATATGATCAGCTGAGGCATTCAGTAAATTTAAAGGCTTATTTTTTTACCCTACAGTAACTTTTATTCCAAATATCACATACAAATGTCCAAAAGCCCTGGATTTAATGATATGGCCATGACATATCAGGAGTAGATCGGAAGGTTTTGTTCCAGTTATAAAGACTTAGACTTGGTATGGGTGCATTTAGATCTTGCCATCAGAAAGCCTCTATGTTGACGAAAGTGAACAATCATTTTATTTTGGATGAATGAAATTGGCTTGTGAGTGTGCATTCTAATCCATCTAAAGTCACATATTATGTAGTGTTGAGGCCCAAGAACCAAATCTTATACATTCAGAAACCAAACTTCATTCCACCTTTTGGCAAAAATCATTGCTAGAAATGTTGCATAATTCTGTATTCCCAAATCACCACCATGGTTATCGAAACCTCACAAAATAATGGTTGACCTTTTGCAAATTCAAAAGTCCACAACAAATCTCCTGTTTCAGAGAAGTTTCAGTGAAATCAAAGCCTTCTATCATAGCCATATGTCAATGTATACAGATGATTTCAATGATAGAGACAAAGTTGGAGATGCCATTGCAACACCACACGTAACCATATCAAGCTGCCATTGCAGCACCCCATGTCACCATATTAAGCTGCCATTGCAGCACCCCATGGCACCATATCAAGCTGCCATTACAACACACCATGGCACCATATCAAGCTGCCATTACAACACACCATGGCACCATAACAAGCTGCCATTGCAACACTCCATGGCACCACATCAAGCTGCCATTGCAACACTCCATGGTACCATATCAAGTGGTTTACTAGGTATTACAACAACCCATGGTACCATATAAATTGGGATGTTGTTCAAGTTCAAAGAGGACCATGATATTGCTAACAGGTTTGGTTTCCGTGGGGATGTGAATGGCTGATCAAGCCAATTTGTGCTCTGAACTGCCTGTGGCACACTTGACAGGAGATGCAGCTTAGATCTTGATCAACAGAGGATATGCTGCAGTTCTTCGATTTTGACTGCTTCTGCACTGCCTCAGAAATTCTCTTCCATTTAAAGCCTGTAGCTCCAGTATGAATGAGATTCTACCAGGTGGAGCGATCCTGTGTATGATCTTCCCAAGACATTAGGGTCAATGTTGAAGTGTTTTAGCAATGACTTAAGGGAATCTTTCAATATCAATTGGGTTACTAGATATTACAACCCCCCATAGCATCCTTTCAAGTGGGTTACTAGATACTACAACACCCCATGGCAATATATCAAGTGGGTTACTAGATATTACAACCTCCATTACACCATATGAAGTAGGTTACTAGATACTACAACCCCCCATAGCAACATATCAAATGGGTTACTAGATATTACAATACCCCCTCAGCATTACATCAAGTGGGTTACTAGATATTACAACCCCCCCCCCCATAGCACCATATCAAGTGGGTAACTAGACATTACAACACCTCATGGCACTATATCAAGTGGGATCATCCTTAGAGTACCACGATCAAAGCATGTCTCCCCCCCCCCGGCTCTGTACCCTACACTGGCTATCCATTCGATCCAGAATTAAACACAAAATTTGTTCTCTGTGCTACGTTTCACTGATGGGCTCCAGTCCAACATACCTATCTGATCTCACCCATGTGTACACACCTGCAAGATACTTATGCTCCTCTTCTGACACTCGTATTCTCATTATTCCCACTATGAAGATGAAATCATATGGACAACGTTCTTTGCATACCAGGGCCCAGCAACGTGAAACGAATTGCCCACTGAACTTAGACACAAAGACACATTGATCTCATTCAAGAGCGCTCTTAAAACTCACCTATTTCAACTGCAAGAACAGACTTAAAGACCTAATAATGTTTCCTTACCTTAAATATTTACAGCATGTTTTCTGTTTTCTAATTTCGTGGTGTTTGTTTTTAATTTTGTAATCACATCATTATATACGTTTTTTAAGTGTTGTCAAATGTTGTAAAGTGCTTAGAGCTTCTAAAGATTAGGCGCTATACAAAGTCCTCATTATTATTATTATTATTATTATACTAATTACAACACCTCATGGCACTATATCAAGTGGGTTACTAGATATTACAATACCTCATGGCAGAATGTCAAGTGAGTTACTATATTTTACAATACCTCATAGTACAGTATCAAGTGGGTAACTAGATATTACAACACTTCATGGCACTATATCAAGCAGGTTACTAGATAATGTATCAGTTTTCACTGCAGAGATTACAGACAATGCCTTGAACTATTCTGAAACGTCTTTAAAATAACAAAAAACCAACACCATTTTTTTTTTCAGATTTCTTTTCCAAATTCAAAGCCTTGAAGAATGTTATATTACAGAAACATGATATTCTTGTGCAATGTTGGGAAAAGTATTCTATGCTGTTGGCTACCTAGTCACACTGGCATAAAGTGTAATTAAAGGGCAGATAAAACAGTCAATAGTCACAATGGCATAAAGTGTAATTAAAGGGCAGATAAAACGGTCAATAGTCACAATGGCATAAAGTGTAATGAAAGGCAGATAAAACAAAGCTGCCCTGTGGTCACCTAGTTCGGAATGGAAGATTCTACATACTGTACTGACTTCAAATGATCTTGTATTGGACATGCATACCTGTCTCGTGCAAACCTCCTAAAGGGTGAACCTCTACCAGAAAGTATAACTTGCCAGTGGCCACTCACAGTTGAACACATTCTTGTCAAGTGTGTGTTGCAGTCATTGGCATTAATGATTGAAACTATTCTGGACTATGATGTCCAAATCCAAATGAAAAACACAATAATTGTATTGAAATATTGTATAAGTTTGTGTATAGGTTGGATCCAAATGCAAACTCCACAGACCTGATCTGCCATCAGATAATGCACTGGCAGATCTGGATCTGTGCAGTTTGTTAGGAGTTCTCAGTGGAACAAACAACATACTACCATTGCATATTGCAACTAAAAAGTCAACTTAAATGTAAAAAAATGCAAAATTATGGTCTACACCATACACAAACTCTTATAATATTTTTAATCTGCTCTAAATGAACATGGGGAAGATATTGGAAAACAAATATCAAGAGTGTCAAAAAAGGAGGTTAGAAACACTGGAAGAGTGTGTGAAAAATTCCCCAAAGTACTTAATTCATGATTTATAAAAAACAAAAAACACCTCAGTTCTAGGGATGTTGGATCCTCATAATGTTATTGTTGGAATCATCCATGCATCTAATGACGACTCATGTCAGATCTTGTATGTCCCCAATATTTACAGGAGATTTGAGGGACACTGAAGTTAGGGACATAATGAACAACTATGAAAAGACATTAGAGAGTAACATGAGCAAACTGAGCAGTGACAAAGAACGACAAGCTAATGCACTGAGACAAAAATTGGCTGAAAGACGTAAACAAAGGGAGGAAGCACTCGCTGAGAAACACAGAAAGGAGGTAAGAATTTGGAAGAAAACAAGAACACGTCATACTATTTCAGATCTGTTGTAATAAATATGTAAAATGTCTGCATTAAAGGACTTGACCATCTTTCCGATACAAGTGAGACCACCAATAGTAATCAGTCTGTTAGTACTTATTTCACTGATATAAAGCCAGTATCTATAGGACCATTGCTCAAACTACCTTCCAGGTATTCTTAGCACATACTTAATGATTGACAGAAATTTGACATCCTAGATGTACTTGTCCTAATTTATATTTTTGTGGTAGCTGCATACAGACTAACTGTATCGGAGTAGGCTTAGCTAGAATAAATTTGATTATGACATTGTTTGGAAATGTCCAGGTAGAAAAATAATAGGCTGAAGTTTGCCAAATCTTTGAAGTAACCACTTTTCTGAAGGAGTATATCTCATGCTTTTGATGTGAGTAATAAAATGCATGTGCTCTAATGCTGCCATCCTCTTACATTTTAAGATATCTATTAAAATCATATATATATCAGATATAAGTGCATAAGATATACAATTTTAAAGCTATCTTGTAATGTTTATAAGTATCTAATAAAGTTTTTAAGATATTTAGCTTTTGGAATAAATGGTAATTTTATTATTCTGCTTATATACGTCAGACTGGCACCCATAATTCAGATTAAAAATTTTAAAGTAAAGAGACTGAATAAGTAAGAGACATGATATTTTTTTTTCTTTTCACCCAACACCCAAATATTCTAAACTTTCATAACAACTATACAGGAAAAATGTTTGTGTTGTTTGGTGTGTTAACAGGCCAAAGATGTCGGCCTTCCCCCAGCTCCAGACAAGACTGATGCTTCGGATGTAAAGCTTCGGACATCCCAGTCAGTCCTGGATGCCCTGCAGGCAGAGGAGTCAGCAGCTGCAGCCAAATCTGAGACGGAACTTGATGATGAACTGGGAGAAGAGGAGAGGAGGGTGTTGTCAGAGAAAATGAATGAACACCTGGTAGGTGAAACCAATATAATACATATTAGAGGTGGGAACAAGTTTTCAAATAGAAAATTTTTGCAAAATGCAAGTTTTTTGCAGGATTTTTCCTAAATAAATGTGATTACATTTTGTAAGTGTGATACTCCAGTTTTACATCCTGAAAGAAGTATTGGACCAAGTCTGTGCATGACAGAAAGTGAACCCGTATGGACTCTAACTGATTGGATATTTTGTATCTACCTTCTATCATCATTGTTCATCTAAGTATAGACCCATGTCAAACCTTCTCATTCATTCCAGATTGCTAGAAGTGCATGTACACAATTCTTTTATGAACTGTCTAAACCATTGCCATCAACTTCATAAAAATCAATCTGGCTTTCGTAAAGATAATTCTTGTGAAATGGCACTTATCTGTTGTATGATTGATGAATGGCTGAAGCCGTAGATTAAGGAAGGTTAGTAGGCATTGTGTTGTTTGTAGGAAGGTTTGTAGGCATTGTGTTGTTTGTAGGAAGGTCAGTAGACATTGTGTTGTTTGTAGGAAGGTTTGTAGGCATTGTGTTGTTTGTAGGAAGGTCAGTAGACATTGTGTTGTTTGTAGGAAGGTTAGTAGGCATTGTGTTGTTTGTAGGAAGGTCAGTAGACATTGTGTTGTTTGTAGGAAGGTTTGTAGGCATTGTGTTGTTTGTAGGAAGGTTTGTAGGCATTGTGTTGTTTGTAGGAAGGTTTGTAGGCATTGTGTTGTTTGTAGGAAGGTTAGTAGGCATTGCATTGTTTGTAGGAAGGTCAGTAGACATTGCGTTGTTTGTAGGAAGGTTAGTAGGCATTGCATTGTTTGTAGGAAGGTTAGTAGGCATTGCATTGTTTGTAGGAAGGTCAGTAGACATTGTGTTGTTTGTAGGAAGGTTAGGAAGGTTTGTAGGCATTGCGTTGTTTGTAGGAAGGTTTGTAGGCATTGTGTTGTTTGTAGGAAGGTTAGTAGGCATTGCATTGTTTGTAGGAAGGTTAGTAGGCATTGCATTGTTTGTAGGAAGGTCAGTAGACATTGTGTTGTTGTAGGAAGGTTAGTAGGCATTGTGTTGTTTGTAGGAAGGTTAGTAGGCATTGTGTTGTTTGTAGGAAGGTTAGTAGGCATTGTGTTGTTTGTAGGAAGGTTTGTAGGCATTGCATTGTTTGTAGGAAGGTCAGTAGACATTGCGTTGTTTGTAGGAAGGTTAGTAGGCATTGCATTGTTTGTAGGAAGGTTAGTAGGCATTGCATTGTTTGTAGGAAGGTCAGTAGACATTGTGTTGTTTGTAGGAAGGTTAGGAAGGTTTGTAGGCATTGCGTTGTTTGTAGGAAGGTTTGTAGGCATTGTGTTGTTTGTAGGAAGGTTAGTAGGCATTGCATTGTTTGTAGGAAGGTTAGTAGGCATTGCATTGTTTGTAGGAAGGTCAGTAGACATTGTGTTGTTGTAGGAAGGTTAGTAGGCATTGTGTTATTTGTAGGAAGGTTAGTAGGCATTGTGTTGTTTGTAGGAAGGTTAGTAGGCATTGTGTTGTTTGTAGGAAGGTCAGTAGACATTGTGTTGTTTGTAGGAAGGTTAGGAAGGTTTGTAGGCATTGCGTTGTTTGTAGGAAGGTTTGTAGGCATTGTGTTGTTTGTAGGAAGGTTAGTAGGCATTGCATTGTTTGTAGGAAGGTTAGTAGGCATTGCATTGTTTGTAGGAAGGTCAGTAGACATTGTGTTGTTGTAGGAAGGTTAGTAGGCATTGTGTTGTTTGTAGGAAGGTTAGTAGGCATTGCGTTGTTTGTAGGAAGGTCAGTAGACATTGTGTTGTTTGTAGGAAGGTTAGTAGGCATTGTGTTGTTTGTAGGAAGGTTAGTAGGCATTGTCTTGTTTGTAGGAAGGTTAGTAGGCATTGCGTTGTTTGTAGGAAGTTTAGTAGGCATTGCATTGTTTGTAGGAAGGTTAGTAGGCATTGTATTGTTTGTAGGAAGGTTAGGCATTGTGTTGTTTGTAGGAAGGTTAGTAGGCATTGCATTGTTTGTAGGAAGGTAAGTAGGCATTGCGTTGTTTGTAGGAAGGTTAGTAGATATTGCATTGTTTGTAGGAAGGTTTGTAGGCATTGCGTTGTTTGTAGGAAGGTTAGTAGGCATTGTGTTGTTTGTAGGAAGGTTAGTTGTTGTTGTTGTTGTTGATGTGGGGCTTAACGCCATTTTTCAGCACACGATAGGCTATACATGGCGGCCAGTATTAATGGTGGAGGAAGAAACCGGGAAATCCCCGGAAAGAACCACCGACCCACGAGAAGCTACTGGCAAGCTTTCTCACATATCCACATTCGCTGAATCCTAGATTCGAACCCAAGTAGACAGAGGTGAGATGGCAGTGATCTGTAACGGAGAGAGCTTTAGACCACTCGGGGCCCCTGGAAGGTTAGTAGGCATTGCATTGTTTGTAGGAAGGTTAGTAGGCATTGCATTGTTTGATTGTTTAAAGACTTTAACTCTGTAGGTCATAAAATCCTTCTAGAAATATTATAAATGAATAAATGTGGTGAAGATACTCTTAATTGGCTTTCATCCTACTTGAGCAATAAATCTAGATAGGTCCTACTAAGTGGACACCCATCTGAAAATAAACCATAAGTTGTGGAGGATCACAAGGTTCTATCTTATCGCCTTTGTTAGATGTTCTCATAATTGACCATCCTCTGAAATTAGGAGATACTGTTTCATAACTGACATGTATGCTGATGACAGAATCTTGCCTGACACTCAAAGCGATAATCAAGATCAACTTGAGATAAACCTTCACACTGTTCTCAGTAGACTTCAAACATAATGCCAGGGAAATGGCATGATCTTCAATACAGACAGAACAAAAGTCCTGCTGATAATTACTGTAATGTTATTTGTTATTGAAGAATAACTGCAGAATGCATTCTATACTATTTATTAAATACAAGACATCAGTACAGCTAGGAAGGAGAGTAAAGACTGCCCTGAAAGTATTTGAATGTATAACATAAACCAGCTGTTGGTGTATATCAGTTCTAATCCAGTGTGGAATATCTGATTACATTTACTGTCAAGTGATATTTCAAAGCTAATTAGATTAAGGCTTACACTACATCTCCCCTCCTGAGAAAGTTAACACTAAAACAAAACGTGATCTGATGACCACATTTCTAAACAAGCTACCTAAGTTTCATTTTTACAAGTTCAGTTGCACAGGTGGTTTTGACAATCTTCCCGAACATGTGAAATATCCGTTTTGACTAGTTGGCACTGCTCTGTTTTCATCTGAGTCAGACAAAGTATCAGGGTTTGAAATAGTCACTCTTATAGGCTCTGATAGTGTGGTAGGCATGGGAATTAAATTTCTCCTATTACACCATATCTCTCTCTCATCAGTTACTACCATGTATGAACGAGGTGTAGATGCCTCAGATTTAACAATGCCTGAAGAAAAATGATCTTTAATCCATACTTTATTCCCTACCTGAAGTTTTTTCATATTTTGGGCATGATGTTGACAATCATAATTTATCTTTTGAGATTGCCTTTGATAGTTTTCTGATTTCTTCAGTATCATTAAATCTGGCCATTTTGGTTGTAAGTATTTTGGTGTCACTGGCAATGTCGTTTGTAATTTTCTTCCCATCAGTAATTCAGCAGGGGTGTATCCATTCGGTAATGGTGTTGCATGATGTGTCAAAAGAGCTATGTAAGGATCGTTTGCTTTTTTAAGCATTCTTTTAATTGTTTGAGCAGCTCTTTCGTCGAGACCATTGCTGTGTGGATATTTTGGACTACTTGTAATATGCCTGAATCCATAATTTGTTGCAAATTCTTTGCGTATTGCAGATGTGTATGGTGGACCATTATCTGAAACTAATACTTCTGGTATACCGTTTCATGCAAAGATTAATTTGAGATGATTGACAATTGCTTTTAAACCTGTGCCTTGCAATTTTGCTATTTTGATGTATCGTGAAAAATAATCACCAAGAAATATGTTTGACCATTCAGTTCAAACAAGTCTGAAGCTCCTCTTTGCCCAGGTTGACTTGGAAATTCATTTGGTATCATTGGTTCAGCTTATCTCTTGAGTTTTCATTGCAACTTTGGCAAGACTTTACCAAATGTTCTAGCTGAGTGCTTAGTCCTATCCATCAAACTGACGTTTTGGCGCATTCTCTGCATTTAACTATGCCTTGGTGACCATAGTGAATTCTCTCTAGGATTTCTTTTTTAAGTGATTCTGGTATGGCCAGGTGTGTACCTTTCATTAAAAGACCATTTTGAACTGTAAATTCACCACTATCTGCCCAGTATGATTGAAGTTTTTCATCAGTAGCAGGCTTTTCTGGCCACTCCTTTTCACAAAATTGTACAAGTTGTTTGAAAATCAAATCATTTTGATATTCAGACTTTATTTGTTCAAGTCGAGTATTTGATGCGGGCAAATTACTAACTACGAAATCAACATAGGCGTTAGTTTCAGCCTGAAATTCTCTGTCACTCTCAGAGTGATAACTTAAAGGTGCTCTGGATAGAGCATCAGAAGTTAATAGATTTTTGTCAGCTACATGAACTATACAAAAGTTGAATCTCATCAAACGCATTCTAAAGCGTTGAATTCTAGGGTGTAAATCTCCTAAGATTTTTGTGCACATTAGTGGTACTAATGGCTTATGGTCAGTTTCAAGTTTGAATTGTGACCCAATTAAATAGCTACTGAAGTGTTCACATGCCCAAGTGATTGCAAGGGCCTCTTTTTCTATTTGAGCATAGCGTTGCTCAGTTTCTGACATACCTCGCGATGCGAACTCTACCAGTCTCAGAGTGCTACCGTGCTACTGTCGTAGCACAGCACCTAGTCCAAATGAAGATGCATCTGCAGATACAATTATTTCTCTATTTGGACCATAATGTGCTAAAGTTGGGGAAGATATCATTTCTAGATTGATATCTCTAAAAGCTTGTTATTGATCTGAACCCCAAGTCCACGAGTTTTTACCTTTCAAAAGCTCACGTAATGGTTTTGATTTTTCTGCCAAATTTGGACTAAATTCGGCAAGCTGGTTTGCCATACCAAGAAATCGTCATATCTCTGTTATGCATTTCGGTGTTTCCATTTCAGTTATAGCTTTGACTTTTTCCGGATCAGGTAGGCAACCATTTTTGTCAAGAACGTGTCCAGGAAACCTAATGGATTATCTAAAAAATTCACACTTTTCAGCATTCAAAGTAACACCGGCCTTTTGAATTGATTTCATAGCCATTTCTAGTCTATCGTCATGCTGTTTCTGCATTTCCCCCAAAACAAGAGCATCGTCCATGTGACAAGAGTGTTCCGCCATGTCACTCCAGAGTTTTGGACATCCTTTTCGGAAAAAATTCAGGTGCGGAACTGATTCGGAATGGAAGGTGATTAAAATAAAACCTACCAAAAGGAGTAATGAAAGTTGTAAGGCGGCATGAATCTTCTGACAGGTTTATCTGCCAAAAGCCTGAGCTTGCATCAGGTTTGATGAAAAACTTTACATCTGCTAGTTTTGCAAGGGATTCTTCAACTGATGGTAGTGGGTGGTTCTCTCTTTTAACTGATTCATTCAGTTTAGTTTGATCCATGCAAATTCTTACCATACCATTTGGTTTCAGAACGACAACCATTGCCACACACCACTCAGTGGGCTCATCTACTTTTGAAATAACACCCTTTTTTTCCATTCTATCCAACTCCTCTTGAACTTTATTCAATAAAGGGATAGGAACCTTTCTTGGGGTAGATAAGGCATAAGGTTTGGCATTTTTGTCCAGAGTTATCTTATAGAACCATTTTGTTTTCCCTAGACCTTTAAACAAATTTGGGAATTTCTCGCGATAATCCCTATCTAAATTTATAGATTTATCATGACTTTTGCTTGCATTTTGTGAGTTTTGATCTGAAGCATTTACTGAGGATATATTTACCTGTTCAATAATCTTGAGAGCCTGAATTGTGGGCCTGCTCAAGAGTGCCTGATTCAGTGCCTTTACAACAAATATGTCTTGTACACTGAACACATTGTTTGATTCCAGTCCACATGTAAATTTTCCCAGCACTTTAAGTTCAGAGTTTCCAGGTCCATACAGTTTTCAAACAGACTTCGATAATTTTTGGTCTCCGATTTTTCATAAATTCCTCTCAGGAATTACAGTAACATCAGCTTCAGTATCAATCTTGAATAAAAGTGAAGCATTGTTCAATGTCACACGTTATCCACAGCTGACCCTTCTTTGTGCTAATAGTCCCTAGAAATCCAGGTTCCGCTCTCGATTCTATTGTGCGAACTGCTGATTTTGACAGACAGCATTTTGCATAGTGTCCCCTTTTCTTACACTGGTGGCATTCTGCTTCTTTTGCTGGACGTTGTTGCCGAGAATGATTAACTTTGTTTCCACATCTCATGCATCCTTTTCTGCTGACATTATTCTAGTGAACTTTTGGGATTTTATGTTTCTGCTTCCCATATTTCATTGAAGACAATTTTACCGCATGCATTTCAGTCATTCGTACTCCAGTTGCTCGTATAGTTGATTGTTGCTTTTTCACAGCCTGATTTTGTTGAGCTTGACTAACGGCAGACTCTAGAGTTAGATTTGCATCTAACTGAAATTTTTCCAACAGTTTTGAATCTCGCAGTCCAACTACAAGTTGATCTCTGATCATTTCATCATGTAGTGGCCCGAAATTACAATTATCTGCTAACACATAGATAGCTGTAACAAAACTGTCCACTGTTTCTCCCTCTTCCTGTTTTCTTTGATTAAATTTTGCCCTTTCAAAAACTACATTCCTCTTTGGAATGAAATATCGCATGAATCTATCTGTCATGGGCTTCCACTTCTTTTGATCTTCCTCTGTCAGGTTGAATGAAGACAAAATGTCATCAGCCTCACTTCCCATGGAATAAATCAAGGTATTTACTTGAATTTCATCCTCTTTTTCACTAAGTCCAGATGCTTGACACAAGTGTTCAAAGCGATGAAACCATTTTTCCCAAGTTTCAGGTCTCGAAAAGTCAAATTTGTCCGGATTTGTACATTTAAATGAAGCATTTTCAATTCTGATAATTTCATTCCTGTGTTTTTACCACTGCCACCATGTAATGTTATTTGTTATTGAAGAATAACTGCAGAAGGTGTTCTATACTATTTATTAAATACAGGACATCAGTACAGTTAGGAAGGAGAGTAAAGACTGCCCTGAAAGTATTTTTCCCATGGAACATAAACCCTAGTGAATGTACAACATAAACCAGCTGTTGGTGTATATCAGTTCTAATCCAGTGTGGAATATCTGATTACTTTTACTGTCAAGTGATACTTCAAAGCTAATTAGAATAAGGCTTACACTACAATTACATGGCAGAAAGGAGTAAAACTGCAAACTGATATGCTGTGTGTTCTCTGGTGTAACTTATAGCTAATTTTACATTAAGAAAATCATTTTTTTCCTGCTTTGCGGAACAGAGAATAAAAGTATGGTCACTTTATTCCAACAGAAGACTAAAGTACTTTAAAACAGCTCATAAATATGGACTGCTGAAGCTCTGATTTAATTCAGGGCACTATCCACTAGTCAGTCTGTTCACTCATTGGTGTGTGTGTGTGTGTATGTGTGTGTGTGTATATATATATATATATATATATATACTTACTATATATATATATATATATATATATATATATATATATATTAAACCTTAGTATAACATGAAATGGTGATTATGAATATTTAAATATTTAACATCATTTGCATGCCCCATTACCATCCATTCATGTCATCATCAGTATTTAAATCAGACATCTTATCACCACAAAATTAAAGCAGACATTTTGGTGACATTATTTTGTTTGTTAAGTTTGTTGCAATTTAGTTATTTTCAGTTACAATAGTTATTTAGAATCAATTTTTTGACCCACAGGATGCCTTGACCACTCAGGGGGTGATTACACCTGCCTTACGTGACAAGCTTCTTCAACAGCATCAAGATGCTGAAAAGGCTCTAGCCCAGGTCCATGATCAGAGACGGCAACAGCAAATCTCTAATCTCAAGGAGAAGATTGCTCAACGTCGTCGTAGGCGCATTGAGAAACTCAGAAATAAACATGAGAAAGAAAAGAGTGATGTAAGTAGAGTTTTATTTTTATTGTTAATGTAATATATTTAAGACAATTGTGTATAATTTTCTTATCAATAAATTAATTTGTTTGGAATACATTGAAAAACTAAAATTGAACAAGTTAAAATCAGGATCCTAAAATGTAATGCTAGTTAGCTGATTGACATAATTTAATAATTTTCTTTGTGTCTGGGACAGTTTTAATAATTGTCATGAATTCTTGTTTTTATTTGGATATAACTCTCAATCTAAAATTGTAACCTGGTAAAATTTTGGAGTAGAGTCTCATTGGTTCTGTGGTTATCATGTCAGATGCGCAGTCAAATCCATGTATATTTGAATCCTGCCATCAAGTCAAGTCAGCTGAGATTATCTGCTGTGATTTGTTCCTGGGACAAGTCACTTTATTTGTTTTGCTATGATATGTTTTGATGAGCTGTACTATAAAAAAATGAATTATCCATAGTGACTGGAGGTGTGAAAATTTCTCTCATTACAGCTCTCTGCCCGTCTGATCCAAGAGGGTCGCCATGAAGACCTTGAGCGTGAAATGGCAGCACTGAAGAGACTCTTGGAACAGGAAATGGAAGCAGCAGAAGCGGAGATGGATGCAGAGGAAAATGAACATGTCCAGAAAATCACAGAAAACCTGAACAATGAACACACTGCAGGTTTGAAGGAGAAGCAGAGAAAGATCCTTGCAGAGGTTTGGAATTTTATTTTTTAAATGCACTTTTGACTTATAATCTATTTATTTTAATAGTTAGCTCACCTGATAATTAAGGACAATGGAGCTAATGGTATGATCCCTTGACCATCATGCATAATGTGTTGTCCATTGTCCATCAACATTGACAAATTTAAATTTCTTTGAAACCACTAGACCTGTTGCAACCAAATTTGGCAAAGAACATTTTGGCTTGGACAGTATTCAGTTTTTTAAAAATGATATCAATATGCCATCGAAGGTGGTTGTGATTACTTAAAATTGAACACTTCTCAATGACTTTTGCTCAAAAACCAATAAGCAGAAGTTAACCAAATTTAACTGAAATATCTTGGAATAAAGGGCTTTCATTTTTATGCAAATGATGCTGATCTGTTGTTATTATCAAATATACCTTCCATATTTAAAATGTAGAGAAGCATTTTCTTTTTCTTCTTGAAAACTACTGAACAGAATTGTATCAAATTTTACAAAGCATAACTTTCATTAATTTTTTTGCAATGATGCAATATATCATCAGATATGGATACCATTAAAACCCTTTAGCTACCACTGCCACATCTACATGTCACCTATAAATAGCTCTTCAGCCCCACTGCTGCATATATACTGTATTAATAACACTTCTTTAGTTTCCACTGATGCATGTATGCGTATATTCCAGCACTACTAAAAATCCCAGTGCCACATAGATGCGTATGTTACCCCAGTATTAACTGAATGGTAATTAGTTGAAAGGACCAATGACAGGACTGTTTACTGAACATTTTGATACAAGTTGAAATGTGGTCAGTTAAATTTAGACACAGTGGAAGGGCTTTTCCACACTTTATGAAACACACGTAGTTGATATAAACAAAGATGGATTCCAATTCATATATAAGCAAGTTTTAAGGGTTTAAATGCAAGCAATATAGAAGAATTTGATGCATCAATCTGAGAAACTGGATCAGATATTGATGTTAGTCCAGTTTCAACACCAGATGCAAGCAATTTTGAATCAGATGTCAAGGAGGCCATAGTCCTACTTGCACAGTGGAGAGATGACATTGATGTGTTCAAGATCAACGATCTTGATTCTGATGATGGGTCCACAGTTGAGCTTGGACCACTAAGCAAACAGAAAGATTTTTTCTAAAGTTATTTTTCCAGAATTTCTGGTAGAAAAACTTAAGAAATGAATGATTATGCCAATGAGAATGGGGGACCAAAGCCAAGACTTGAAATGGTATGATACTAGCATCATGGAGATGTGGGCATTCCTTGAAATCTACATGATTGTCATGAATAATATGCAGGTACACAAGGACATTTGTGTGTGGATAATGACTGTTTTTGAGAGGTACCACTCTCAACTATATAATTAGCATGGATTTCATTCATATTTTATATGTACACAGTTTACATATCTGTGATTTCTTGAATGATGGGTTGTAGGAATATGTAAAGGTGGAAATATATTGATAAAAGACACTATACAAGGTAAGATGGTTTTTTTATTTCATTGTGTTCCAGTAATAATGAACATAATAATGAAAATAAATATAACCATGTTTTTAGTGTCAGATTATGTAGTCAGCCATTATTATGCTCCAGCATTCAGCCTTGCATCCAACCTCAGTATCGCAGCAGCTGATATGGTAACACTCAGCAGCAGTGAGGCTGAACAGTGGTAACACTCAGTAGCAGTGAGGCTGAACTATGGTAACACTCAGTAGCAGTGAGGCTGAACTATGGTAACACTCAGCAGCAGTGAGGCTGAACAACAGCTGTTGTAATTAAAGGGTTAAATAAGATGAGTTTTTCTTGTCAAAAGTTGTCGATCAGGATTTTAGCAAAATTTGACAAAAAACATTCTAGCACAAATTTTTTTTTACAAATGATATTTATCCACATTCAGATATGTTTGCTATTAATAAAAATTTAAAAAGCTTTAAACAGCTTCTTCTCAAAAACTGCTTGAAAGAATCTGAGTGAATTTAACTAAAAGTTTTCTTACATAAATGGCTTTCTTGCTTGTACAAAGTTGCCTATAAAAATGGAAAAACATTTCAACATTGCTATCTAAAAATAAAAATAGTGAACATAATTTAACCAAAGTTGAGAAAGCATCCTGACAGAATGGCCTTATCAGTATTGGATAAATGGTGCTGATGTACCATCAGACATGGATGAAGATCAAAAGCAAGATAAACTTCCAAACAATTGTTTCAATATGTATGCAGTCTGCAACATCGGAAGAAATTTGCACAGTCTGTATCCCACTGTCTCAAATGTCTTGTATCATTTGGTGTTAAATTTGTTTATGAGGCAGGTGTCAGCCAGATTTACATTCTCAGCCCCACTTGGGTCTCATGCTATCTCAAGCCCACATGGGTCTCATGCTATCATTATTTATTGAATGTAGTTTGTTAAAATAAAAGATGTTGACAATTCAATAAATGTACTTTTGATGGCTCAGATGTTTTCATTATGTGGTTTGTTAGGTGGAGAAGATGACATTCAGGAGGAAACCTATTAATCATGGACAGGTGGTCAAATACCTTTATTTATTCTGAAGCCAGAAATTGAACCCAAAACTGTACAGATGTTAAACACTGAATAGTCCATACTAAACTAAAAATATGTGGTAAATCCATTTTATTTAATATACGCTTGTAAGTAAATTTGTTGATTACCTTGTTTGGACAGACCACAATTGCTCCTTTCCATATGCAGGTTGCAGAGAACTGCCCAGCAGCCGAGCAAGTTGCCATGCAACGGCTGATGGATCAACATCGTCATGAACTTGAGGCACTCCAGCAAGATCTGAATCTACAGAGAGATAGACATGTCAGTGACCTTCAGGTAAAGCTCATAGAATACCCATAAGTAGATCAGTAAAAGTCACACAAGCTGACAAAAGTCATCAAGGTAACCTTTCATCAATGATCTTTAAGAGAAAGGTCTTACCCTGTACCCACAGAATACTTTGGGAATAAAATTTGAAGATTTTTATTTTCAATAAATAATCCTGTTACAGTGCAGTAAGGAGTCCCAAATTACAGAATTAGCATCATATTTTTCATTTAATGTGTCCATAATTTTGTCATTGATGTCATCCATGGCATAGAAGTCAGTACAATACAGCCTGTCTTGTAAGCCCACCTGTTTTGAGAGCACAAATTTTTAATGCAGTTATTATAGTGATTTTACCTTTAATAAGAGACCAAACACCTTGAGAGATCACATTTTGTTGGCAGAAGGCGTGGTCTCTCAAGATAGTTTCAGCTGTGTTATCACATTCAAAGAGCTGATTGAATCAGTATTTATCACTATTGCTCCTCAAATTAAAATGATCAACATTATCTTGAAACTGCAGTGGATTGTGATTTCAGAAAATTTCTTGACATAAATGTTTTTGCTTACCTGAGCTTTGATATATATGGCAAATTTTGGATTGGCACAACATTCCCTCTATTAAATGTTATAAGACCTTAGTATTGCTTATAATTTCACTTTATTAAATGTTATAAGACTTTAGGTATTGCTTATAAAGACTTTAGGTATTGCTTATAAAGATGTAGGTATTGCTTATAAAGACGTAGGTATTGCTTATAAAGACGTAAATATTGCTAATAAAGACTTAAGGTATTGTTAATAAAGACTTTAGGTATTGTTTATAAAGACTTAAGGCAATGTATATAAAGACTTTAGGTATTGCTTATAAAGACTTTAGGTATTGCTTATAAAGACTTTAGGTATTGCTTATAAAGACTTAGGTATTGCTAATAAAGACTTTAGGTATTGCTAATAAAGACTTTAGGTATTGCTTATAAAGACTTTAGGTATTGCTTAGAAAGACTTTAGGTATTGCTTATAAAGACTTAAGGCATTGTATATAAAGACTTTAGGTATTGCTTATAAAGACTTTAGGTATTGCTTAGAAAGACCTAGGTATTGCTTATAAAGACTTTAGGTATTGCTTATAAAGACTTTAGGTATTGCTTATAAAGACTTAGGTCTTGCTAATAAAGACTTAAGTTATTGCTAATAAAGACTTTAGGTATTGCTTATAAAGACTTTAGGTATTGCTTAGAAAGACTTTAGGTGTTGCTTATAAAGACTTAAGGCATTGTATATAAAGACTTTAGGCATTGCTTAGAAAGACCTAGGTATTGCTTATAAAGACTTTAGGTATTGCTTATAAAGACTTTTGGTATTGCTTATAAAGACTTTAGGTATTGCTTATAAAGACCTAAGGCATTGTATATAAAGACTTTACGTATTGCTTATAAAGACTTTAGGTATTGCTTATAAAGACTTAGGTCTTGCTAATAAAGACTTAAGTTATTGCTAATAAAGACTTTAGGTATTGCTTATAAAGACTTTAGGTATTGCTTAGAAAGACTTTAGGTGTTGCTTATAAAGACTTAAGGCATTGTATATAAAGACTTTAGGCATTGCTTAGAAAGACCTAGGTATTGCTTATAAAGACTTTAGGTATTGCTTATAAAGACTTTCGGTATTGCTTATAAAGACTTTAGGTATTGCTTATAAAGACTTTCGGTATTGCTTATAAAGACTTTCGGTATTGCTTATAAAGACTTAAGGCATTGTATATAGAGACTTTAGGTATTGCTTATAAAGACTTTAGGTATTGCTTATAAAGACTTTAGGTATTGCTTATAAAGACTTAAGGCATTGTATATAAAGACTTTAGGTATTGCTTATAAAGACTTAAGGCAATGTATATAAAGACTTTAGGTATTGCTTATAAAGACTTAAGGCATTGTATATAAAGACTTAAGGTATTGCTAATAAAGACTTTAGGTATTGTTAATAAAGACTTTAGGTATTGTTTATAAAGACTTTAGGTATTGCTTATAAAGACTTAAGGCATTGTATATAAAGACTTTAGGTATTGCTTATAAAGACTTAAGGCATTGTATATAAAGACTTTAGGTATTGCTTATAAAGACTTTAGGTATTGGTTATAATCTTCATTGAGATGCACTTGTTCATTTGGTACAGTGATGGACTCATAATCCAAGGGTCATGAGTTTGATACGCATCCAGGCCAGCCTGGGTTGGCTGCCTCAGTGTGTGCTTAGGAAAGCACTTAGCTCCCATTTCCTTGGCATGATACAGCCAGCATTGTGTTAAGAGTGCCTTTAAAACTAACAAAATATAAAGATAGGGAAAATTATAATTTTCAAGTCTGTAGTCCATGTGTAGTGTGTTTTGCTCTAAAGTGGCTGAAGTGAGAGGACTTAATTCACTCTTGATTCTAAGAGGAGAATAGGACTAGGATGTTAAGATCTTGTACTGTGTATACTCACTTATAAGTTGAGTCCAACTGCAGACTGCAGATTGTTTGAATTAATCATTAGAACAAACACTATTGACCCTGATCTACAGACACATTATGCAATAGCAGATCAAGGTCTATGTTGTTTGGACTTGTAAGCAGGTATATACACTACAGTACAAATGATATTTGAGAGAGTAATTGATTTCTTACAGGATTTATTTATGCAATTGATATCTGTTTGCATTGGTAGTCTTATTGCAGCGTGTTGCTGCAGTCTGTTGCTGTATAATGCTTATAATGAGTGTTTAAATTGGATGGTCTAAATTAATCTCATTCAGCCTTACTTTCACATGCACCCAGATATCCATAGAAAAAAGTCTGCTGATAGGAATTATTCTTTTTTTTATTTCATGACTATGTTTCTTTTTAGGCGAAATTGGCAGCCCGTCGAGCTCGTCGCCTGGCTGAATCCCAACGTAAACTTGAGGAGGAAGAGGCACAGAGAATCGTGGCTGAGCAGAGACGTCAAGTTCAGCAGGGTCAGGACAAGTCAGGCCAACCTGTTATTGGAAGTGACCTTGCCCACATTCCCAAGGTCAATGTTGCAGGTGACACTGTTGAGGAACAAGCTCTCAGAAAGGAACAGGTTTGTTTGAGTTAAAGGTGAACAAAATTAGCCTTCTCAAGTAGAAAGGTAGAAATAGAGCTGCTGGTGTAAAAGAAGTATTAATAACGTAATGTGAGCTTCTATAATAAAATTTTCCATGCATTTTTATGTATTGAATTGTAAAAAGCGTAAAAAGAGCATAATTGACTAAAATTAAGAAATCTGATGTTGCATAAATACTCTCACAAGTTTGTGACTCGATTAAAAATTAATGGTGGTAACTTAATCACCAAAGGATCTTTACAGTCAGGAAGGCTTTGTCACAATATTCACCTTTTATCTTTTCTTCATTAAAATTATGGTCTTTTTGTTGAGCGCACTTTGACTGAAACTTAACATAGTAATCACTTTGGTGATTATTTGTATTTCCATAGATATATATGTATGACCCATCCACACACTACACTTTGGTTTTAATGTTTTTATGTGCCCATTTTCTCAAGTACATTTGGCCACAAAACCATGGTTCTTGGTATGTAGATGTATTCTGATGTTTACAATACCACTTTACCAAAAGATTGGATTTGGGCTCAAAATGCAGGCCATGGCCAGCCTTTTGAATGCAGGCCATGGCCAGCCTTTTGCCTTATTTTACATCGTGTAACTTAAACCTTTTTTTTAACCCTTTACAGTGCACATAAAATTGGAAATGATTTAATCATATTCTGTGATAAACAGGAATTGGATTTTCTACACATTAGCATAGACCTGTTTGTTATAACAGCGTGTCTAACTCCCAGTTCTACTTAACTCTATTTCTAGGATTTGTCTGCACATTCTCATATATATAAACTGTTTGTTATAATAGCATGTCTAAATCCCAGTTCTAATTATCTCAATTTCTGGGAGTTGTCTGCACAATTGCATACATAATAATTGTTTGTTAGACTTG
This sequence comes from Megalonaias nervosa, assembly GCA_016617855.1. NCBI lineage: Eukaryota > Metazoa > Mollusca > Bivalvia > Unionida > Unionidae > Megalonaias > Megalonaias nervosa. The sequence goes on along the minus strand of JAECUM010015852.1, from coordinate 8,960 downwards.
TCTTCACAATGGCGTATATATGAACTGTTTCTTAGACTTGTCTACACAATGGCATCATATGAAATGTTTTTTTACTTGTCTACACAATGGTGTACATATGAACTGTTTGTTAGACTTCTCTACACAATGGCATACATATAAACTGTTTGTTAGACTTATCTACACATTGGCATGTATATGAACTGTTTGTTAGACTTGTCTGTACATTGGCATACATATGAACTGTTTGTTAAACTTTTCTGCACATTGGCATACATTTGAACTGTTTTGTTAGATTTGTCTGCACATTAGCATGTATATGAACTGTTTGTTAGACTTGTCTGCACATTGGCATACATATGAACTGTTTGTTAGACTTGTCTGCACATTGGCATACATTTGAACTGTTTGTTAAACTTGTCTGCACATTGGCATACATATGAACTGTTTGTTAAACTTGTCTGTATATAGCATACATATGGACTGTTTGTTAGACTTGTCTGTGTATAGCATACATATGAACTGTTTGTTAGACTTGTCTGTATATAGCATACATATGGACTGTTTGTTAGAATAATATTTGTAACTTCCGATACTACATAACCATAATTTTGGACTTTGAAAGTTGTACAGAATACCACAATGTCATTCCCACTCAATTTGAATTGAATCCTGATATTCTAAAATTTGGCATTCAATAATTTTAGGAAGTGTTAGAAATATACTACATTTTAATGGAAAAATAATTTAGTTCACCAGTCTTTAGGTGAAAATCTGTCATCTACATTAAATACTGTGAATATACACTGTATATAATTGCTTATAAGTCTATAAAATATTGGGTCAAAATGTGTCATACAAATTTGGTTCCATAAAAAAGTCTAAGATTTTCTTACATGGTACCTTATCATAAATTACTTTATTGAATTCATCTAAAAAAAAAAACATCTGTTTCATGGGGTGGCATTTAAAATGCTCAGCAAGAATGTCTTTAAGTTATCTTTTGCAAATGTTATCACTTAGAGATATATTTATGGTTGTTAGTGAACATTTCATGCAGCTCGGGTTATAAATAATACGTTTATTAAATTTGAATTTATACATCTTGTTTATGCAGATTGCCCCAGTGTTTAACTTTTAGGCCAGCAGATATGTTTTTAGTAGACAGACCTAGGAGACAGGCTTAGTAGAACAGGTGTGATGACATAACAAATCACACTGCTGGGACATGATTGGCTGGCAACTCATTGGAATTTTAAATAACAATTGACTGATAAATGGTGGCAGATAGGTGGGCTTGGGGATTCATCATTTTAAGGCAGAGATGGCAGTTTTGACTCTTATTAATAAACATAAGATTTGTCTGTGAATGTTTTGTGTTAAATATTTTGAAACCTTGCAAGCCAGATATAGTATTCAGGGAACCATTGTTTTAATTTGCGTGTCTTTATACAGGAGCGTGCTAAAGAAAACATTCGTAAACAACAACATGAGGAGCAGGATGCCTTGGTAACCAAACTGGACAAGGAAGCACACAAGGAGGAAGCAGAATTGAAAAAAGAGATGGAGAATGAGCGAGAGAAGGCAATCCGTGAGCTGAAAAACAAACAAGCTGCAGAACTTGCCTCTAGACAGGACCTTACACAGGAACAGCTTAGTGTTGTAAGGGCCACAAACATTTCAACATAGCATCTCAGTAGTATAAGATGGTGCTTTTTCTAAAAGGTGGTAGATTTTGTTTTTTCTAAGCATAGGAAAAAGATGAATACAGCAGCTAATGTTTTCTTACTAACCTTTACAGATGAAAACATTGGGACTTTGTGTTACTGATTTTGCATACAAATATGGGACATAAGTTCTTTATTTGTAATTTAGGTCGCACTGACTAATGATACAGTTACCATATATACTCGTGTATAAACCCATTTGCATATAAGCCAACCCCCCAAACTAAATAGGTATAAACACTAAAAAGTGCAAGACCCACGTATAAGCCGACCCACAACTCCAAGACACAAAATGCATGCGGTAAGTTCTACATGCATTTATTAAGGCAAACTTATTTTAATAAGAATTACACATATACTTCTCTCAGGGTTCGCATGTATGATTATTAAAAAGAAATGGAATAAACTTGTTTGAAAAGTAATTTATTTAATTTTATGTTTTCTTATTGTTTCTGCCTAATTCAAAGTTGTGTATGACTTGATCAAACGATGACAAGAATTGAGCATTTGTGGGTTGCTGTTACACTACCTCTACCTTTTGACTCAGTTATTGTTTGTTTATGCGTTATTGCATTGGACAGTTTATATCAGTGCACCAGTAATTATGTTTTTATTTTGCCTTGAAATTGTATATGATCCCAGTATGACAACACAACGAACAACAATACAGTTTGATTCAATGCTCACTATTAGGCTACTCAGTGTATTTATGTTATGGTGCCACAACATGTACATTGTAGGTTTCAACACACGCTGAACGGAGTACATTCCGCTGAATGAAGTACATCCGTCAGAGTCGAATCATGGGCACCACTGCACGAAACTTTAATGATATCTACAAAATACAATAAAATGAAGTTTCAGAAATAATGCTTCAGAAATTTTGCTAATAACGTAAAAGCTGACTTGTAGTTTGCGTTGATGTAAGCAACCTTACACCATAACTGTCAACTCTCGCACTGGGAGGGAAAAAAAAAAATCCAGATTTTGGGGTCATTCCTTGCATACCTCCCAATTTCATAATATCTCCCTAACTTTGCAGAGAACTCCCGATTATTACATTATGTCTTTGATTTTCATTTCTCCTAAAAACGAAAAGTCCTACATCAATAGATATGTAATCCATGGAAGCCATGTTCTGTTGTATCATCTGTGAATATTGTTGTGATGAAATAATAACTTTACTAGAAATAATTCGTTTCTTCACTAAATATAATGTTAAGTTTAAACATTATTCACGTAAATTTATGATCTTTCCTGTACGTCTACAACAATAAAAAAATCAGAAAATAAACCAGAACAAAAAATAAACCACAACAATAAAATTGTCAACAATTAATTTAATTCCCAAGAATGATCACTATGAATGCTGCAACTCCATATGCTATAGCGCCATTCCCATCCAAGAAACTTAGACAAGTGAACACCTGGCATTTTTATACCATATATACGAATGTTAATTACCATTGTTAAGTTAAAAGAAGGAATGAAAATACATAACACACAGCATATGTGTCCTCAAAAAATTAATTCAGAATACATATGTTTTATAGCAAACAATGCTAAATGCCTTACAAGTTCACAATAAGGAAATAAAGATGGATATACAATGAGGGGAAAATAGTTGCCACATGTACGGTATTGTGAGGCTGCCTATTTAGGTACCTTTAGTTCAACAGAACTGAGCATCCTTTATTTGGTGATCAATTGCTGGTGCTTGCATAATACACAGTAATGTAGAAAAACATGGCTTCTTTGAATTATGACGGAAGGCCAGTCGTTTTTAATTAGTCACGCTGACTTTCTTGCTTGTTTATTTAAGACTAACCTTTAGCTATTGTGCATTTTGGCCACAGCTGACCAGAATATGAAAATAGGGCAAGTCACAGGGAGAAACGATGCGTCCTTTGTGAATTTCACGCATGTTGGACATGGAAGATTGGTCAATATTTTGCAAAAACGAGACTTAAAAAATGCAACAAAAAACCTCCCGATTTTAGATCCCAATCTCCCTATTTTTTTATTCAGTCTCCCTCCTTGGCTTTTGAAAAGTTGACAGGAATGCCTTACACCCTGTTTTACAAAACTACGGTAATCGTGCTAATATTATGGAATGAAAGGCAATTACACATCAGTGTACTGGCATAGTGGAAGGTCAATCATAACGTAAACCATTTTCAGGGTTTTAATGTTTAACTGGCCTGTATTACTGTCGGAAAACAAAAGACAAATCCGACAATTATCAACAAAGAAGATGCTGAAACATCAAGCTTTCCATTGTGTGGAAAGTTATGATGTTGTTCAGGCAAAATAAAGAATTTTAGCCTTTATTATTACCACTCTTCGTGAATATGTAACAGTTATGCTGGTCATGTTCAATTAAACGTGTGTACCTTTTCATAACTATTACCTCAGTTAGTAGGATCGCTTTTATCATTGAAAATGAGTAACTCGTGAGCACATGATTCAACGTAAATGAAACAGCTATTAAGGACTAGCTGAAATGTTATCTGGAAGAATGCAATTTGATCGAAAATGAATAAAACAAAATCTGCATCTAATACATTTGGAAATAAATAAGGATTTAAGTGACACTATGCACGATTTCCAGTGAGTATAGTTCATCCTGGTCTCCCCGGTAAACTCAACCGGCCTGCAAATTATGAAGTCTGTATTTACCTTTTATTTAATTTCATGTTGGAGAAATCAGAAAATATGCAGATGCAAAATAATAACAAAATCAATCATAGTACTTTATAACAGTTTAATAAGTGTCGGGACACCAAAAATAATTTTTTTTTACATGCATATAAGTCTTAGGACATGGAAAAAATTATTTTTTCATGTCCCAAGATTTACTGGCATTATAGTATTCAACAAATAGACTTAAAAACTGTCAAGTTTAGACACCTGCCCACGTATAAGCCAAATCCCCCCTTCTTCCAGGCCTTTATTTTTCCCTAAATTATTCAGTTTATACTGGATTCCTTTACATACATTTCAATAACTGATAGTGTATTCCTTTACATACATTTCAGTAACTATATAGTGTATTCCTTCAAATACATTTCAATAAGTATATAGTGTTTTCCTTTACATACATTTCAATAAGTATGTAGCGTATTCCTTTACATACATTTCAATAAGTATGTAGCGTATTCCTTTACGTACATTTCAGCAAGCTATTTAATGTATGAGGCTTTTAATAAAAAAAGGCATAATACAAATAATATGCAAGATATTATCATAGTTTAGTTGGTGGAGGCTATTAAAGGTACCAACTTTTCAGTACAGAAACCATAAAAAATCTTTTTAATGAATTTTTTTTCTTAATTCTTCATAACCAGGGCAGTTACATGCAAAATAGGATTGATCTTCATCCACTGAAATTTTTGCAAACATCAGAGAAAGAGTAATGAGCCATGAAATCAGATTTTATCTTAAACCTTGAAATATCGTTAAAATTTGATTTTTGTGCAGTAATTAAAGATTAATGATGCTTCAGCATATTCTTCTAAAGTAAGTGGGTTTTTTCATTCAGAGTGAGGACAGAACTTGACCAGTATTTTTCCTGGATTTTCATAAATTCCCCTCTGGCATTTTCATAAGGGTAGATGTTAAATTAGAAGGGACTGGGTGGGTACTGTTTTTTTAATGAAAACTATTGATAAATAGATCTCTTAAAGTATGTTTCAATAAACATTGTGTGTTATTACAATCTTCATTACTGGCACAATGGCAGCAGTTGTTTGTTATAACAATCTTCATTATTGACAGCAATTGTGTTATTACAATCTTCATTGGCACAATGGCAGCAATTGTGTGTTATTACAATCTGCATTATTGGCACAATGGCAGCAATTGTGTGTTATTACAGTCTTCATTATTGGCACAATGGCAGCAATTGTGTGTTATTACAGTCTTCATTATTGGCACAATGGCAGCAATAAAATATTTTATAACTAGGAAATCAATGAAAGTGCCTCATTGCTCAGTTGCAGAAGTCATGTAGTAAGTACTTGGTTATGGTGGTTGATCAAGAATCAGATGTTTACATGATCTGACTGAGCTTTGTTAATATTGATAAATGTTATAGCTTTTTTTATCCTCAGGCATTTCAGCTGTGCATGATTGTCACATGTAATTTTTATGGGGGTTAGGGGTGGATTCATTAAATTTACAGGGAAGTTCATGTAACCATGTATCTAAAGAAAACATTAGAAGAATATTGGCGAAAAGTTTTTAAGATAATAGATATAATATATATAATATATTTTTCAGCTTTGAGTATTCATGCAAAGATATTTTATAGCTAAATAATATTCAGTAAATTATGAAACTTATTTTATATGCCAAATACTTTGTAATAAATTGCAGCTGATGGCATCTCATGAACAAGAACTTGAGGACTTGTCAGAGAGATTTGAGAATGAGAAGACTCGCCAGCTTCAGGCCCTGAGAGACAAAATTGCTCACCTCCGTGGGAAAAAGTTGGACAAATTACGCCGTAAACAGGAAGTGCAGTTGACCAAAGAGATGCTTGAACAGAAGAAGGAGATAGATGAACTTAAACTGAAAAAGGTGACCAGCAAAGCTCATCCCAGACTTGTTAAAATTGCCATTTTCATGGACTCAGATTTGATGGACTTACATTTTTAAGACAAAACACCAAGTTTTCTCCAAGCCAACTGCTCAAAAAATGATCTTTAAGTTTGCCATGGAGGAAAAATAACTAGAATATACACAGTTTATTGCTTCTCAATCAATATGAAAACATTCTTTTCTATTCACTTCATATTGCAAATTTTGACCTCATTGTTGAAGAGTGAAATCAAAGCTTTCACAGATGTCATGTCCTGTTAAACTACCCACTTTATGCTATGTTTTTAGATGGCAGAAAAGTAATTCCCAAAGGAAACTTTCCAAATCTTGGGGTTGCTGTGGGGTGGAATACATTTGAGTTCTGTTTTTGTTTCTGAAGTCAGCTGATGAGCATTTGTGTTTGCAATATAGATATGAATGTTTGATGTTTGTTTCCTAACAAAAGAAAACACTAAATCGAGAGATGTCTGGGTTCAGAATGATCATCTTACAGTGTATCAGCTTTGGCATGATTAAAAAGAAACTATTGAAGTCATCATGCAAATTATTGTAAGAATCATTGCTTCCTTAATTCCAATTTCCTCTGTAACAAACAAGCTGTGACTTTGCTGCTATTTTCAGGCAGACTGAACACTTAGCCAGTCATCATTTTTGTTGTGATGAAGCATTAATAAAGTAGCATGCAGTGTTAACATGAGGTACAAGTATCATTGCAGTGTCTATTATTACAATTCAAACTTCATGCTGATATCTGAATGGGTTAAAAATTATTCAACTGTGTGAAAATCAGTCATGTTTTGGGCATTCTTATCTCTAGCTTGCTCTCTCTCTCATACATGCACTAAAACTAAAATCCATTTTTCTGATCATCTTGTGGGAGAGCTATTAGTAGCTCATGGCTACAAATATTATATAAATTGACATGTTCTATATATTTGGCAAAATATGTGAAATGAAACTCGGCAAACAAGCTTCTTGACATCATTTTGTTTTATATACATTATACATATAGATATTTAGTCTTAATCTATTATGTTGTAACTTTTACTACTTCATGTTTTCATTTCTCTAAGCATATTTTCCTAAAAATGTGAAGATTGTGTGCAGTTGTTCATTATTACATTTAGAACTTCACTTTTTTGGAACCATATAGCATTTTTGTGCTGATGTGCTGCCAAATGCTAATAAAGTACATACGTACATACATACACAGATATATATACATACAAACAAACATACATATATACAAGTCACTCTATTAAATCAGATTACCTTCCTATTTTATAATATAAACTTTAACTTAACTTATTTAGTGTGCCAGAAAATTAGGATTAGATTAAAATTATTCTGACCACAACTGTCAGAGATCTTAGGATGTGTATAAAATAGTTCAGATAAACAACATAGGGTGTCTAAAACCTTAGGGCTTTAGAAAACATATGGCAACAACATCAAGGCATGTTTGCATTAGTGATTGTCTTAATTGAAACTGCTAGACACAAATTTTTCAAAATTAGTCATTTCAAGTAGAACAACTAGTTCAGTTTTTCCAGTTGTGTTCCCCGATGCACTGGCAGCCACTAGCAGAAGGTATTTTCAAGGTTGAATTAATGGCAAAACGGACACGATTGGCAACTTAAAAAAATATATATGATTTAGAATTAAATCAGTGAATTATTCATGGTAAAAGAAAACTAATTCTGAGATAGGAGGAATTATTAACAAAAAAGTGACGAATAATGTGTCAAGACTAAAGATAAATGAGAGATGAATAATGAGTCAAGACTAAAGATAAATGAGAGATGAATAATGAGTCAAGACTATAGTTAAGTGAGAGATGAATAATGAGTCAAGACTAAAGATAAATGAGAGATGAATAATGAATCAAGACTTTAGTTAAGTGAGAGATGAAAAATTAGTCAAGACTAAAGTTAAATGAGAGATGAATAAAGACTATAATAAAGTGAGAGATGAATAATGAGGCGAGACTAAAAATAAATGAGAGTAACATCTTGATTGGAAGAGTTATTTAGTGCATCCCAGATAACTGAACATATTAGTGCTTTTATGGAGTCAATTTTTAACTGGGAAATTTCAACTACATGTAAACAGGGAAGATACATCCCAGTAAGAATTAGAATAGATGATGTGTGTCAAAATTTTTTTAAATTCCCTGTATTTTCAGTCATGAATTTTAGGATGGTAAAAAAAATAAACATATGTCTTTTTGACTTATGAAGGTGACATTAAATATATCTGTTAATAATAATAGTAATAATAATAATAATAATAATTACTTGTTGTAGTAGTAGTCTCCATGCACTTTTATGGCAGGCTTAAATGTCTTAAGTCCTTGACTCATCTGCTGAGAGAAGTTTTTTCAATACTTGCTGGTAGCTTTCAGGTCAAATACTAGATATGCAGTTGATGGGTACAGGTCCTAGAAACAATATGTGAATGCTTCAGAATTTTCTGAAGGGAAGTTTAGTTTTCAGTACATCTATACAGTTCAAGTGCTTAATTCATATCTACATTAATGACTATGACAAAATGGCACTCAGTTATTGCCCAGGACAAAGTGCTGAATTTATGTGTAAGATATAGTGCTACATTCATATCTGTGATACAGAACTACATTTCATGTCTAGGATA
>JAECUM010015851.1:0-19640 GCA_016617855.1 Megalonaias nervosa | reverse complement strand
CGTGTGTGTGTGTGTGTGTGTGTGTGTGTGGCAAAAAGTCACAGATTGATATGTATAGTAGTTTGAAAGAATGTATTAACATACCAAATTGTGGCTTCATTTTACCAGATCAGTGAATTGTTCACAATGTTACAGAAAAAGATTAATTTGCTGTTTCGCTTAAATATCATAAAGATTAGTCAGAGACTTGTTAAAGACATAGTCTCGACATATTAATAATTTAATCAACTTAAAAATTGTATTGGAGTAGCAATGATGTACTGGTAAACATGACTAGGGATTAAAAAATCCTGTAAAGTCCTTCTTTGATGTTGTACAGGAAAAAACTGAAGTAGCTGATATTTAGACCACCCGAAATGAATAAATACTGCAATGATGATGATAGTGATGACATTGAAAACATCAAGTGAATATAGTAGCCTAAGAGTGAAGATCATCAAGAATAAATTAATTAGAGATATGTCTTTAACATTAATACATTGAATTACGAACAACACCTTTTCATGAATGAGACTTTTTTGTCAATTGAGAATCTAAGCAATTGATGGAATGTTGCAAATTTTGTGGAAAGAGATTCACGTGCAAAGAGAAAAGATATAGTGTCAATATACAAGCAGTATTTGACATTTAAGAACATAAGATGTAATTGTACAAGCAGTGGTCATTTACGTATTGATATAATACGTTGTGATCATAATAATCAGCATGCAGTGATTTGATCAGATACTGAATTAGAGCAAATGGCCATCCAATCAAATACTGTCCACTGCGAGTATTTTAAAGACCTTATGTATATGCTGAGGAGTACATACGCCTGATATACGTACACCAGCATTAAAAAAATGAGGGGCCCTGGGTGACCAACTGGTCTAAAGGGCTTACCTTTACTGATCATTGCCATCTCACCTTTGCATGGGTTCGAGTCACAGGCTCGGTCAATGTGGGTATGTGAGAAAACTTGCTAGTAGATTCCCATGGATTGGTTGATCTTATCAGGGTTTTCCCAGGTTCTTCATCTGATCACTATCAATATCCTATAATGTGCTAAAAAATAGCGTTAAACCCAAAACAACAGTTAGAAACATAAATGATGATTTTTTTTTTTTTTTTTTATGAAAACAAGATGATTATTTCTGTTAGAATACAATTTGTAAATATATAAAGTTGGTATGTAATGACTGTAGAGGTGTTGGCCTTGGAAACTGTTAACAATTAAGCAGAACTTGCCATTACGTATACTGTAAATTACTTTTGCTCACATGACATGTTGGTATAGGTGTCTTAAATGCGGCATCTGACTTAAATCACATAACCAGGTTTGCCGACCTTGGGGATCTGTTCATGAGTATTATTGTACTCTCTGACAAAGATTCGCTATGATATATGTCAAAAAAATACCCGGTAATGTTAACACTGTTGGAGAAACACACATGTTGATGAACTAATAGCCATTGCAGTTTATGATCCTGATAGAGTCAAGAAACTAAAACAAAATTATTGACGGAATTTGCGATTAGAGATAGATTTTCCCTTATTTGCCAGTATGCCGACTGATTCAGCTAAGGCAACTCGCACATGAGCGTGTGATACGAATACCAGACCGTATACGAGAAACTGAATGACTTCAGTTATTAGGACCACAACTGGTTGTACAACAATTTTCCCCCAGATCAGCCACAACTGGTTGCCCAGGGTCAACCAAATACATTGACAACATTACAAGTGAAACAAGTCGCATTTAAGCATTATACAAATACCAAGTGGCACAAGAAAAACTGACATTTTCAATAAAAGTTATTATAGCCAAACCGCATCAGATTGAGAAACTGCAGCACAATTAAATATCCAAATTCCTTCAAGAGCCCCAAGAGCTGAAACTGCATGCGTAGTTGTGGATGAACAAAATCATTGTCTTATTGCAGCTGAAACTGCATCATATGTCCATGAACAAGACCGCCATCGCTGTATTGCACATACCATTGTTACTGAGACATCCTCAAGAGTACAGCAATCACAAGTACCCGAGTACATGTACAAGTTTCACAGGTGTCCTGGTGACTTAAAAGCAGTTAGACAATTATTCAGATTGAATTCGTGCCAGGTAAAAACCTGGTTGAACTTTTTTCAAAGATGTGTCTAAAAATCATATTGATGTTACATCATACAGGCATATCTGAAGTTAAAGCATATAGTGTTGTCCATGTACATTTGAATGAGACACTTAACCATTATAAGAATGGATTATAAATAACAATGTTATAGCATTATGGTGATCCACTTATAAACTTAAACCATAAAGACACCAGGGCTGTTAATGAAAACATTTACAAAAGCTTTAAAATGATTCTTGAGACATAGGAAAAATGAACCCACACATTGTCTGAATGTACTTTTGAAAGGTGCGTGCTAGCTGAAGTGGACATTTCCCCATGTTGCCATTTGAACCATTTTGCTGGTCTGTTGTGAATGGGCGATCTTGTCCAAGTTGCATCCCATGAGTAGCAACACAGACCGATGGGGAATATAAACAGTACTTGGGTTAACTCAATTTTGGTAATATAGAATATTAGGTATTATTCTTACCCGGCTAGGAATCCCAAGGTACCAAAAAATAGAATTACAATTGCATGATGTGTCTTTGTTTGTTCTTCCATGAGCCTTTCTTGGAAATTGATGGATAGCTAACACAAGACAATGCCCTCAGTAAGTATTATCCCGTCAATACCACAGTTGGATTTATTAACAATGGCATCCTGGCATAGATCAGACGCACAACATATTCCATCGACAGATAGGAAATCGAAGCTATTCTTGACAGCCTTGACATTACCATAATGATTATTGGACTCGCCCAGATACAGTGATGATTCTGCGAGATCCACTGGCCCATCTATCACATTTTTTAAGATACTTCTGATAATGTAGATTCTTGACTATATACATATCAGCAACCTAAACTACAAAGTGCTCCTTTGAACGATGTAGAATCAGAACCTTTAGTCATGAGTATAAGCAACAGTTTAATTGATGGATTTAAGCAGTATGAAGCACAACTTCATGGAGGCTTATCAATCTAATTAAGATCAGATCCCCGCTGTCCTACTTGAAGATCTAACGACAACCGCTTAGGGGTCATGTTCTGGTGACCTTTGAAGTAGCCAATGGAAATGCAGCTTTCAAAAATCTGAAAGTGAATCAAATCGCTCGGTACAGATTAATGCTCTTCATCCACACTGCTCAGTGTCCCAGCTTGAAGACATAAGACTTCATCTGATTGACTGACAAAATTAGCGATTATGGTAATAACATAGGCTACCAGAACATGACCCCTAAGTGGTCGCTTGCAGATCTTCATGTATAACAGCGGAGATCTGACTCTAATCAGATTGGAAGGCTCATTAAGGTTTTCATGTGAAGTCTGGAGCCATGTCAACACTGTCGTTTCTCGCACTCACCACATACACGCATCAAGTAACTGATGTTATGGGACAGTTTACAAGGCAAATAAGTACCCATCCTTGTCTTCATACCAAAACACATATTCCTTGCCTTTCAAACTATAAATAGAGATAATGACCAAACCTGTAGCAAGATGATATTTGACGAATTAGAAGTAACTGAAACATCTCGGTGGTTAAACGGTTATCAGGAACCCTCTGATAAAATGTTGCTTCACTTCACAAAAATATTGCATGTTCATGTCATCTGTGTTCGTATCAAAACAATGATAGGCATGCACATTTCACTAAACGTAATTTGTTTATGTGGTTTGTAGATGACACATGCATTCAAGCACTTGGACATACAGCATGTGACAGTGGTTACAAATGATAAGTTATGATCCACTCTGACAAGATTTTGTTGTTGGAGGTCATGAGTTTACAAATGAAGGTCATTGACACGTTTTGGGAACATTGAGTAATTAGACCTGTTGCATTTTTAATAATAATGTCCCATCACCATCATGAAGTTAAATCCCATAGTGAAGGTAAGGTTAGTCTTAATGAAAACCAGCTTACGAGAATAAAAAATAAACGATATAAAAACATGATCCCAGACTCACATTGAGGCTTTCTCTTACTAAGTTGACTACAATTGCCCCATTGTGGTTGACTCAAACACAACTTGATGAGCTTAATACGGCCAATGAAAAGAACACCTCGGTGACATTAAAATATCCAAATCAATAAATGCACAATTTCAGTGGAATATTTCCGTTCCTCGCAGAGATTTCAGTACTGTTAGCAGCTGTAATTCCAGTGGTTGCAAAGCCGATTGCACTAGGGGCAGTCGGAACAGCATCTGGAATGTCTTTAAGAAAGGCTGCTTGTGGAAACGTAAATGACAAATGAATAAGTACAGGATAAGGTCTTCATTTACCAGGAACAACTTACAGAATACCCTCAGATGTTTTCTGCTACGCATTACAATTTGCAGAAGGCCTCGCCGCTAGCCAATTTTGATTTACTTGAAATGGTAAAATCAAACATTCTCAAGGTGCCTTTATGCAGGTGAACATGCGTCGAGGATTCCACAAATAATGCAAAATGGCATTGTTAACTTAGATTTGACAATGGGACCTAGAATGCATTGGGTAACATACATACTAACACCAAACATCTAATATATTTTGGCTTGTATTGGCTTGCACCACCACATAAAGTGTTGATTATTTAACCTTTGGAGCATGAACCCATGGTGATAGCCCTGACTGGCAGCCACCATTTTATTCATCTCTGCTGTTGCAATTTCTGTCGGATACGCCAATATGAGGTCATGTTGTTGTTAAATAATTTGCATGCACTTGACCGTTCACCATCTCAGCAGATGCGTATTGAAATTACATTAAAGGTTGCTAAACGGTATACAAAATGTATGTCAATATTTACTCAGATATGGTACTGATGAAAACCTGAGCAGATTTTCCGCCAAAGCAGAGTTGGCTGAGTTTGCCAGCCACGCTGTTGTTAATACTGACCCAGGTGAGCTTGTGAATTTTGAAGATCGAACCGGTAAACTTACAAAGTACATCTTGCTATTTGTGGAATCGACACGGCAACAACCTTTGGTGTGAGTGTGATATGAATCACAAACACATCAACTATTATAGCTGCACCCAGTGGAATTGTCGGCTTTATCGATAGGAACCAATGTCGCAGATGGTGCTAGTAAAACTATTTCATTATGTCTGCCTTCTGGAATACGTGTCTATCCTGAACTTTTCATAGCAGCACCAAAACAGTCTCAGTACGATTAATAACTCTACTCGATGGCTATTGAGGAGCAACTAACTAGCATGGCTGAGTTCGAGTTTGTGTTGTTCGAAATAGAAAACCACTGGCAAATCAGTGCACATGTACAAAACCAGGGGGTTTGTGGATTTACAAACAGTACAAGCCGAGTAATTTTTTTTTAAAATGAAACGAAGTTTATAAATTCCAAAGGCAAGGCATGTGCATTGTAATTTGTCTTGTTACAATAGCAAGGACGTGGTTTCCAAGTAGTGGTAAGAGCGGTAATTTGTTGGTTACCAGTTTAATTCACCGTCTTTTATTCTACATGACCATCCTCTTGTATGGACGCTTGTTGGTAACTTTTATAGATTATAATCCTCAGTTCACATGCATACATTTGTGATTTCATTTGATATAAGGAAAAGTCATGTTGGGTAGAGGGCTGTAACCTGTATCAGTAACTGTTACAACTCTATGGCCATAAACTAAGTCACATAAAGAAGAAAAAACTAATAAGTTGTATAACACTTAACAAACAATTTAGTTATCAATGTTCTAAAAAAAAAATCTTAGAGTAACATGTAATTATGAACTGAATCCAAAATAATCCTGAGATGGTCATATTAAGTTCCAAAAGAATGAAATGTTCTGAATAACTTTCAGATCCAAGAAAATACTTGTCTGCCAACAATCCTGATGTGTCAAAATGGTATCGTCCAGAACTCTTTTGAATAATTCACAATAGTTCCAAAATAATATTATAGTCCAATGAGCTCTTTCTATTTCCACTGAATAATCCAAACATTTCCAAAGTCATTTTCTTTTAAACTTTATAAGGACAATTGATATCTAACATAAAGAAGATTTTGAAGTATTGGCAAGAGAGACAGAACTGTATCATCAGGATGAAAAGTTCTTACTTTTGTACATTTGACCTGCCTTAATTGTAATTTTGAGTGAGTAGACAGAGGATTATGTCTTGCTACTTCACAATCAGAGATGTAATTTAAAAGATTAGTATCTGATTCCTCTGTTAAAAAAACTTTTTCTTTGAACAATTCCAATTGTCCATGGATAACATGTCCAAAAACTAGTTCAAAAAAGCTGAAACCGGCCATTGACAAATTAAACAAGATCTACAGTATATGGAAACGTGATGTAAGATGATTTAAAAATGATGCAAGTACTTCTAATAGGTTTCATTGTCTCCTAAATGACCAGCGAATGTAGTTTCTTGAGCTATGCTATGAATTTCCTGTCTATATGAGGTAGGAGCAACAATTTGATAGATCACTGACCACTCATCGCCAGCGGGTGTCTCAGGTAGTCTCGATTTTATCATAAGGATCTCATTTTCCAAAAAATATCAAGTTGTTACATCTGCAGAATCAGCTTCGCTTATAACGTTCTGAAACAAACAGGAGATATCAGGATCTTGTTCCTTTTCGAGGACAAGTGATTGTCATTTGCCAGCCTGATTAGAAATAACAGAATGAGAAGTTAAAGTATGATGACAATGATCAATACCATTTTATTACTTGGTAACAGGAGCAAAGGTGACCCCATCAAATGTCTGACCAATGCATGTGTCAGCCAAAGGAATAATTTCCTGAAAAAAAAACATCTTTCTCAAGAGCGCTTTTTGCCATAGTTTTAGTAACTGCACAAGCAGGGTATAAATAAGGGATTTCATTTTGCAATATGATCAACTTTTTTTTCCCCAAACAAGGCTTGTCAGTTACAAGTGGATTAACCACAACCTTATCTCCAGCTGAGTAGTTGCCTAGCAATAAGTAAACATCCTCAATGGGCAAGGAACTCACAGCGCTGATAGTCATTGGTCCTGAAACTAGGTATGAAGACAAATTAACGTTATGGAGTGGAATTTGAAGAAAAACACACTCTACTCTCTAAACAAGAACATTTTCATCAAAAGAAGACCTCTCAGACAAAGGCAAAGTAACTGATAATAACATATTATAAGAAGCTTCTTCTTCTCTTAATATTTGTATAGGGGTAGGATTGGCTGAATCACCAGTAAGTGATATAGAACCTTTTGACATGAATGACTTATAATTCTCCATAAAATTTGACGGGGGTTTATTTGACCCAGCAAATGTATTGTTTCCGATACATGACTATGACCTTGACCTCTGAGAAATGAACAGTTTCAATAGCTGTCTTTGTTCTTTAGCAATAATAAATAACGCACCCGTTCTATTTCCACTGAATAATCCAAAGAACTGTTTTTCTTCTCAGATAATTTCTAAATACAACATAAAATTCATTTTCAAACTCATTTTAACACATGAAATTAGAATGCAAAATTGGAATGACTTTGATTGATCAGTTCTCTTCTTATATGAATCTTCAAGAGTCTATTACGAATATTTGTAGCAATATACCCCACGGTACATATCTAACTACTTAATCTGACATTTCAAAATACCTGTTCACGTGATCTAACCTATCAAATGGAAGATACCTTATTTCGTTTTAGAACCCACCTAACCGACCTGTCCAATGGGAAAGAATCTAAAACTTGTGAACAGATTACTAATTGCATTATTAGTAACATTAAGCACGTGCGTAAGCATCTATTTATATATACTATGCAATTTTACATTCATAATACCTTAACACAGAACCTATGAAAGTACGAATTTTGAACTAAAGATAATCACTACAAATTTCCGTCATGAACAAAATTTTTTGGAAATATTATAGATCTACATCAATCAAAATCCTCTGGTATTACTCTACTGTTTGCTTGTAAGTATAGCACGTGTGCATAAACATTCCGCCGCTTTTCGCAGGATAGCAGGATTGTGTGTTTGGAAAGTGGTCAGAAAGCGGTTGCTGGATTGTCAATCTGATTAAAATAAGATCTCCACTTCTGTACGTGAAGATCTGACAGCGACCACTTAGGGGTCATGTTCTGGTAACCTGTGTTATTACCATAATCGCGAATTTTATCAGCCAGTCAGATGCAGTCTTATAACTTAGAGTTTGAAGACTGAGCAGTGTAAATGAAGAACATCAATGTGTACCGAACGATTTGATTCACTTTCAGAAGTTTGAAAGCGGCATTTATATTGGCTAATTCAAAGGTCACCAGAACATGACCCCTAAGCGGTCGTCGTCATATCTTCACGTAGGACAACGGAGATCTAATGTTAATCAGCTTGCTGGATTGTAGGATGTGTCTTTGGATAATGATCAAAAGGCGGTTGCTGGATTATGGGATGTGTGTATTGCACTAAAAACAAGACAGGTAGATGGATTGTATCGGTGGCGTATTGGATTTTAATTTTTAAAAAAATAACATTATCATTCCTACAATGTTAAATTTCTGTTTGTCTCCAGGAACCCACAATGTTAAATTCCCGTTTGGCTCTAGAGTGATTCTTATGTAAACCTACAGTATGGCGTAATTTTTAAAACAACATTCCATCTGACTCTAGGGTGACACATATATAAACTCATACCGGCAATGAAAAATTGAGAACAAACTGGAAACGGGTAAGAGCTGAACGATTGGGGGTGGGTGGGTAAAAAAATTTAAATTTCACACAACTACATCAACAACATGAGTGGAAACCTAACATAAGATCCTAATCATGCCGGAAATACATCAAGAGAAAACGACAAGACGCACATGACAGTCATTCACGAAAGACGGACACCAGACTAGTAGAAACCGATACAGAGAAAGCTGAAACACGGAACACAGAATTCTGCATTGGTTTAGCTACTATAGTGATATGACTTCGCCATGTATATTCCCAAAGGTACCAACAATTGAGTAATACAGTGGTAACATATTTAGGACTTCAAAAATTGCTATATGGTTTAAGCCTATCAAAAACTTGAGGAGCGGATGATAAAATCAAAAAGTACTTAAGGCAGTATCTTCTGATTGGCACACGTACTTACACACCTTTTAACAATAACTGGGCATTTACAACATTCCAAGGATTGGTATCTGGCAAATAAATGGCATGGCCACTATTGAAAAAAGGTAATCATGCCATGGCCAGTAATTACTGCCCAATGTCACTCACCAGTGTTCTTCGCAAAGAGCTTGAACATATTGTCTGTTCTAACATCATGAAGCACTTGGATAACTATATGATAAACAGCATGCCTTACGGAAATTGCACAGTTCGAAACACCTTGCTGATCGGGCTAAATATGTGGATAGAGGTGACCAAGTAGACATTTTGTATCTTTGACTTTGAGAAAAACTTTTGACATGTTTCACATGAATTGTTAGAGAGCCAACTTTTCATTGTGGAATTGCAGGCAAAGCTCAACGTTGAATAGGCGCTTTTTTATGTTTCCGAGAATAATATGTAATGACAAATGGTCCCAAATCCGGCTGATGTTATGAGTCTATCCTCTTAAAATAAGTAACAGAAAAGAGTAAAAATCAATAAGCTTTGTAAAATTCAACAAATAATGTATTTGCCTTGAATACAAAGTGAACATTGAGAAAGAAATTACGGTACTACAAATTAAATCCCAAAATAATCCCATAATTACAGACACAAGTCCTAATAATTTAAAATTCTGAATAAACTTTAGTAGAAATCCAAATTAAGTCCCATGCTGAAGGTGTTGATGTGTCTGTGATGACCTGTATAATGCTGATTTGCTAACAGTCTTTTGTTGAAGCACAACAATCACATTCTAGGTTTGAATTCACTGTAAATCCTAATGAATGTCTCTATCCAAGAATATTATTTTTTTATGCGCACTCTGTATTTCCAGAGCAAAGATCCGTTGAATTAAATAATTTGAAGAAATTCATTCTATATGAATAATGGACACAACAATAATACGAATTGATTATTTAGCACGAATGAATAATCTGTCCAGCGACAATATTGTAGAGTCCCCTACTTGACCTCAGTTCACAATTAAAAAAATCAACAAACCAAAATGAAAAATAACCTTCTAGAATGTTCTTAATGATTACAAAATGCAATGTTATTTATTATCAGAAAGACTGCTACTAAAATTATAATATATAATCTGGACAATATCAGGTAAATTGTACGGGGATCCGGAAAACTTAGACCCATACCCAAATAAACATAGTTGCTTCTATTAATAATGATCCTGATTAAAAAAAAAAAAAATGCATATAGAGAATATTTTAGCTATGTATTAGTTGTTTATAGAATAAAATAACAATACAAAAACATAATTCAGGTCAAGTAGAAAATAAACTTGATTTTGGACAAGGTTAAGTCCGAGTCCAATATACAATGTTATTTTACAATAGCATATAATGAAGTATAAAAAATAAAAATAAAAATCAACAAAACAATGCAGATTAAATATACATGACACTAGTACAACGTAGCTTCTGGAGTACCGCAACGAACAATACTTTGACCAGCACTCTTCTCCTAGCACAGCAGTGACATCCTAATTGAAATTGATTAAGAACGTCGACTAGTTGCAGATATGCTACAGATTAGTCAAAACCGAGCCGGATACTAAAATATTGCAAATGACATTAAAAAAGCTTGGACAATGGGTACGAAAATGTGGCATGCGATTCCATCCTAACATTGCAGCATATGCATATTGACAAGAAAGAAATGACATAAACCAATATGTCAATTTATTCGAGGGCACTATGTTAGAAAACATCAATCAAGCAACATATTTAAAGGTCACAAGTACTTGTGATCTGAAATGTAACCTTCAAATTTAACTCGAACTTTAGACCAATACAGACGTATCTTGTCATCTTGCCTATAAAATGCGAAAGAACTCGCTAACAAAGGTTTAGTTAGACCTATTTTAGAATACGCTTGTACAGTTTAGGACCCCCATTCCCAGGGTTTAGAAGATGAAATTGAAAAGAATCCAAAAGAACGAGCAGCCAGGTTTGTTACATCCAATTATGACTATATCCCAAGAAGTATGACCTCTATATTGGATAAGTTATCTTGGAAACCATTATAAAGACGTAGATTGAAAAATAGATTAATATTTTTTCTACAACGCAAATACACCCTTCCATAATAAGTTAATCAAGACTAAAATAACTAGAGAACAAATCAAGACATTATACATATATGATATCATGCGCACGAACTGATAGTTACAAATTCAGCTTTACCCCCCCCCAACCCTCCCCCCACCAATATTAAGCACAAATGCCTAATCCTCAGAAAACCCAATTTAAAAATTTAAAACGTTAGTCAGGACACATTTTTTTGTTAAAAATAAGTCCTTGCTGTAATGAAGCAAACCTTACATTATGATGTAGCACCGAACGTGTCATGATAAACTGAGAACGAGCTTATAAGACTCTCAGTTTTGTACATCCTACTCTGAGACCGCTCCGGTGGCCTAGTGGTTGGAGCGTAGGCCTCGGATATGGGAGGTCGCGGGTTCGAACACCGGCCGAGTCATATCAAAGAAATGAAAATGGTACAAACAGCTACCTCGCTATATGCTATACGATGTTAGTGTTATAACTGGTCGGCCTGGTGTCAGGATAATGTGACTGGGTGACACATCATGCTACATGTCTGCGTTATGATGCCTCAGTGTTAGAAATCACCGTAAACTGCAACACTGCAGACATCGTTGCTATACGACTGAACAATTGTTAAAGCTACGTTAAAAATCCAGATCACACACACACACACACACACACACACACACACACACACACACACCACAGATGCACATGCGCGCTCATCCTAATCTGTGAATCTATCACTTTTCATTACAAGAGACATGAAATGATTGGTTACATAAAATTAAAAGAAAAGCCATAAATCTGCTTCTAGATACTGCTAAGACGTTTTCTTGTTCATGTAAAGCATACTTATATCCGAACTGTGTCTTTGCTTTGCAGTCACTGTCAAAACTTAAATTCAATTTCTTCCGACTGACATTATGTCGATTATTCGGTATACATGTAGACTATTGGACTATTGGTACTAATTATATGCACAAATATGGACCAATCTAGAAATGGGTGACCATAATATACAGTATATTAGTTGTAATGGCCCATAAAAAAAAAAAATAATAATGAAATGTAAAGTTTCTGCGAAAGAAACTGACACCCCACACCCCTCCGGGCAAATGTTATACATCCTCCACATAGTTGCTTAATCAATTTGCACATTTGTTTCAATATATTGTTTCTTTTTCACTTTTCTCCAATGTTTAATTATTGATCTTTGGGATATTTATATATTTAGATGGGGTCCCATTTCATTGTCTGTACTTTTACCATTGCTGTTTTCGGTTAAAGGACGGTTATCTATATATCTGTTTATCTATCTCTCTGTCTGTCTATCTATCTATTTATCTATCTATCTATCTGTCTGTCTATATATCTATTTATATATCTATCTATCTGTCTATCTATATATATATCTTTTCCTTCTCTCATTCATCAGCGTCGACAACGGTTAATGCGCTTACAAACTGTAACCACAGCCGTTTCTAAGAATCCATGCAATCACAGACTGGAACCCCACACCACCCTTTCCCTCAATGTTTTGTTTCATGTTTGCTATCTGCAAAGTACCTTTTCCAAGGACACTCCGAGACAGCCGACACGAACTTAATTGGGTGGGGATTACGAGTTCAACTTTCTGCCAACTGAGCTACCGCGGCTCCCATTTTTCTAGACAAGGTTAGCAAATTATCAATTGCCTGGTTTAAACAAAAGGCCTGGGATATAATCATTCTCGACCTGTATGTAAGATAAGCATATTTTATCATCCTTCCGTTATTCTCTCACTCCCTCCCAACTTTCATCCATCCAGTCCTGCGTTGTCGTCCCACACAATAAAACTGAAATATGTACCACGTACAGCACATTTTGAAAAGAAACAATGCTGAAACACATTTAAGTACTTGTTGTATCTAGACTGTCTTTAGATAGATAGATAGATAGATAGATAGATAGATAGATAGATAGATAGATCAGTATGAAAATGTTTGCATATTTTCATGTTGGACGTTTATAATCATGTAATAAGAGCGAGCAAATGGAGTCAAAAATGCATCTTTGGATTTCATGAAGAGTGAGCAAATGCATGACTAATAGTTTCATAATTGCTTCGACGACTCTTTGGAATTTTTATAATTCTGTGGAAAAAAAAAAAAAATTAAAAACAGAAAAAGAAATCTCACAAAAACCAAACAAAATAACGCGATTACTGAAGAATTGAAACAGGGTTCTAAATTTGCTGCACACGAATCAAACCCGAAATACAACACAATGTGTGGAGTCTGGTTTAATGTTTAAAAGCTGCTATATAGTTGACAAACTAATGATACATAAGTTGAAATTGAATGTACAGATTGTTTTTTCTTCTCTAATCTTATCAAAGGCTTGAACTTGACCTTTTGGGTACACACCATTTGCTGGTATGAAAAGGAATGAGACCAATTACTGAGCCTACATTCCTTGGTTTCTCTTAGGACACGGTTGCATGAATTCGTTTTCCATTTGAGATGGAGAGTGGAATATAAGGAAATGGTCGGAATTGCGACATACCTTTCAACTTTGGTGGTGATATCTGCACTTACATCCAATTGATTTTGAGGGAACATAAAATTCACTTTTTTCTTGGGGTCATGAACACTGGTTCTTCGAACAAATAGATCGAATTTCACGTTGGATCAACATGCCATTTCCTATCATTTACATATAATGTCCTTTGCAAGTTTACTGTGTGAATAAAGCTTTCATACTGCTCTATATGTTGTCCTCCTATAATCTGAAATTTGACTCAACGATCATTTAAAACTTAAAATGGCCTTCACCATAACCATACAGCATTGTAAATGGATTTCTTGCGTAAGAAACCATCATGCATGCTGAATTTAAGAAAACATATCCATCGTTAAGTCCATCAACGCGTTGAATCAGATAAACAAGAAGAAGAAGAAGAAGAAGAAGAAGAATACAAACAAGGAAACGAAGTGCTTTAACATGCGTTAATGCTCGGGTTTCCTTTCTTAATTGACTCTTGCATTATGTATGAGAGAAACTTTTGTTACGTCAAAATACCATACCTCTCAGATGTGATCTCCGATTTGTAACTTTGAAGAAATATATAAATGGTATGAAGAGTTATCAGCAGAGTTTAGAAATCAATGGAAGTAACCTCATTGTCTGTAATTTTTAATAATCAACCAGTTACGAATGTTGTTGATTTACACACTTGGCCAACATGTTTCTTATGTTATACACCACGCCAACGTTAAATCTATGACCAACATATAATGGGGCAGGGGAGGTCGGGGTGCAGAGGGGGCTTTGGATTATATATGCTATGAAAACTGTACTATAAAACAATCCAGTTGGTAAACTAGAAGGACTTCCATCAAAAGAGATTCAACTCAAACTCGGATAGAAGGTGATGGGATTGTAAGGTTTTGTGTTGGGGGGGGGGATGTGATTATAAAAATCGATTATACCTAAACTCAATCCCTAATCGTACCCAATCACATTTCACTACACCCCAACCCAACAGGAGCAGACAAAAATGGATAATTCACCAGGATAAAATATATCCGGTAAAACGTAATGAAATTATATGCAATATTTGTCTTGACGTCAAGATACTTTTATACAGAATAATATCAATCTGATATGGCCAATAGCGAAGGTATTTTGGAAATTATTTTCTCTCTACCATCCGAAGATAGCAGTCGTATCGACGTGTTATTTTCTAATACTGGTGACATTAACGATATTTATGTATAGACTACTTCTTCGCTCATCAATCTTTATTTCCTTCCTTAAGAGACTGTGCATAAAGCATCTAGTTAGGTATATGACAAAAACGTTACATAGTTACATTAAAAAAAGTTTCATGTATACAAAATATACACAGCACCTCCACGCACAAACAAAAACAAAAAAAGACACAAGGCGTTTCCCTTTACACATATAATTGTGGGAGTGTACTTTTCAAACATACCCCGATGGTTTTCTTCATTTCGGCAATCGCTACGATGCAATATGACCATCGGCGAGTGAAACTGGATGCATTTCTCCAAGGATCCGAAAACTTAATCAATTCACTTCTTATACATGAATATTAAACTGAAATTATTAGTATCATTTAAGTTTGAATATATTATATATGTATATGGGCAAATTGTTGTTCTTGCTATTGCTACTCAGGTGAAAATTAAGAGTCATATTTTCAAAGTTACTTGGTTTGTTAGGACTCACTGGTCTTAAATTAAGTAACAGAAAGATGCAAAACCAACACGTTGTTTAAAACTTAACAAATAATGTAATTCTCTAAGTTACAAAATGAAATTTTAGGAGGAACTTACAGTATTGGGAACTAAATAAAAAGTAATCCTAAACATTCTATCCCAAGTCCAAACGAATATAGCCTTCTGAATGAATTCCAGGTCTTGAATGTACTAAAGTGCCAATATCCTTGAATGTGCTTAAATGCCAAGAATCTTGAATGTGCTGAAGTGAGTACAGTTTGTATATGTTGTAGTGACTTTGTCTAGAATTTCTTTGAATTAAAAATAAGCCCAACTTGTTTCGTTAGCAACAATAAGTAATTCAAATATGCGATTCCTCTCAAATCTAAACACAACATTAAATACATCTGTATATTGATATTAAAACAATATCAATTATAGAAATATAAATAATCGTTCACATCTGTCTTCATATACATCTCCACTACTATATTACGATTCTTTATTGCAATATCATTACATGACATATTTCAACCTCATCCCTACGTAACATATATCGCAATACTCAATCATCCAGTCAGACAATTACCCCAAACTGTATGCAGGTTCATTATCAAGGGTAGGTGTAAAACTAGTAAATAAGCTATTTATAGCTCTATCGAAAAATAGAATCAGCAGTCATGGACCAAGAGTTAAACAAACAATATAGATATACATAACAGGCTAATACAGCTCTCAGAAAATGCAGTCACTGAAATTTTAAGATCTGATCTCGGGTCAGCTTTATAAACCTTTTATCTTTACTCCTTCTGACGGAAAAGTCGAATCGGCACAGATTAAATTCAGACCATTATAACCATTGTTACCCACAAACACCACATTCCAAGAAATTCAGTATAGTTCTAAAAACAAAAATAAACAAAACTATGTATTTTGTGTATATGAGCGATGTTGCCAGTGGAAGAAAACGGCTGTCTTTGTTCATAAATATTTTGTTTCAACGAGCTTATAAAATAGTTTGTAAATGTAAAATTAATTTTTTTCTTTACATATTATAACAAATACAGTTCATATGAATGTTGACCGCCAGAGTTTACGACCATCTCTCTCTCTCTCTCTCTCTCTCTCTCTCTCTCTCTCTCTCTCTCTCTCTCTCTTATTATGTACTAAACATTGATGAAATTTGCAATTCCACTAACATCAAATCTGATCTTGCAGCAACATTCTTAGTTTCTAATGCGAAATTTATGTTACAACTTTCCTAAACATTCTATGTATCGTAGTTTCAAAGGCAAACTATTTTAAGAACAGCGTTCTTGCTTCGTACCTACATACAGTAACAATGGTAGGGTTTTTCCTAGACTCAGGGAAAAATATGCCTCAAGCTGCATTGAAATCTATTCACTACAACTTGAGTTATTTACCAGAAATCAAATGTAATGATATGAGAATCAAACTCTAGGGATGAAGGTCACTGTTACTGAAAAGTGATTATGCTTAGGCATTTGAGTTATATTTACGTTCCTATCTGTATACAAATCCTATACATCAGATATCCAGCATTGATAACTTTCACTTTATAAAGCGTGTAAATGATCGACACAGCACAAGATACGGTTTTAGAGCTCTGTATAAGCTCTTGACACTGTAAGTCCTGGTTTTGACTTTTGGTTTAACAATGAAAAAAAAATTAATTACCATGATAACTATTTGGATGAGATCTTTTGACCCAGAATTCATAAAATAGGTTCAGGTCTTAGAATACGAAATTACCCGAAACTTTGAGATCAGATTTCTTCATGCAGTTTATCATAACCGGAGAAAATACATGCAGCTTTTGGAATTTCAGTAAAAAATATCTCTGTAAATTTGGAAATTGTTGGTGGGTTTGAACTGTGATTTATGCAGTGTGACTCTTTAAAACAATTCTACTTGAAATGTTTTTATTAATTGAAGGCCAGGACTTAGTAATTTGCTCCTTTAAAGTAATCATACAAAATGTACAGCATTTAACATATTTTAATCAAATTTACGACTATTTAGCTTGTAAAGGTTTGACATTCAGGGTCTGGACATTTAGTCTCTAGAAAGTGGATTCTTCACTGGGATCTGGGTAAGAAGAATAGGAGTCCAAAACTGTGTGCAGAAAACAGCAGTAAAACCCGAAAGAACGCATATAACTAGTATGGCTATAATTTTCAGTATAGCTTCTGTATCATACTCTGGGAATCCTCTGAACGTATTCTAGTCAAGTTAATTGAAGGTTTTCGTCTGGCAAATTATGTGATTTGTCTCTCTACATCTTTCTTTTTACTTGTGTACACCGTTTGGACCCTTAATTATGTAAACTGATAAGTCCTTGCGGTGACCACCGCCTTTGCCCGAAAGTTGTAAAGCTATTGTACACATTCACGTTCCCTAAGTATATGTTGTTATCTTGTTTATCGTGAAGAATTAAAAGGAATTTTGAAGGGAATTTTTTACATTGATCTATTTTGAATTCTGGTTCATCTTTTCTTTTTGAGGGACCTGTACCTGGTTGGATTTTTGTTTGCAGGTTCCGTTCTGTTCCTTGCCCATGCCTAAGATATTTTTTTGTACACAAGGCTCGTATCCCTTCCTTAGGCAATATACTCTTGGGGTGGTTTCGTTTCCTTCATGAAGTCAGTGATCCTTGCCTTGGATCAGGTTTTTGTCCATTTATGTGTGCTTATTGAATACTGTTTACCGATAAGTGTTCATGTTGCATTGACTTTCGTAGATTACCTTGTTCAGTTGTCTTATTTCTCTTCTACTTTTGCTTTGGTGCCCTTTCGAGGAAGGTCAGAGCCTTTTTGACCCTTCCCCCCCCCCTTCTAAACACTTGACCTGATCATGCCCGTGTATTGTTATGCCCCTTTTAGAAATACCGGTTTTACACGTACTACCGCGTTAGCCAGTATCATTTGCATAACCTTTAGCATTTCCTACTGAAAGAGGAACTTCTGTTTTTCCTTTGTTTCCTGTA
Source organism: Megalonaias nervosa (assembly GCA_016617855.1). NCBI lineage: Eukaryota > Metazoa > Mollusca > Bivalvia > Unionida > Unionidae > Megalonaias > Megalonaias nervosa. The sequence goes on along the minus strand of JAECUM010015851.1, from coordinate 1,172 downwards.
TGCAGCGTTCGTATTAATTTATGCTAGGATCTGCAATTTTCCTTTTCTTGTCGTCGTTGTTGTTCTTGTGGGCTTAACACCATTTTCAGCATATGATAGGCGAAACATGGCGGCCAGTATATACGGTGATGGAAGAACCCTTGAAACCCATAGGAAGATCCACCGAACAACTGGAAATTGCTGGCAACCTTTCTCAATTACGTAATTTCGCCGAGCCCGAGATTCGAGTCATGCGGAGCGAGCGAGGTGAGAATATTCCGTGATTTTAAAGGCGAGCATCTTATACCAATCGGGTACCTGAGCCCATGATTTTCCTTTTCTATTTGTTAAATTGTTATTCAGAGTGTTTCTTTCCTCCCCTTCCTGGCGGGGAAGCAGTACAGCTCCTATCTTAGGGCCCCCCTATTCTACTGGAAGAGGTATGTCTGACTGCCCTTTCCGGAAATGCACCGACCTCCCACCATCATCCTCCACTCTCTGTGTTTCAGGCGGACATGACCACTGGGTAATACTTTACCAGGTTCAATGCCCGTCCTAGGACGGGAAGGAAAAAAATGTAAATTAATTGGGATCAGCGACTTTAAAAAGAAAGTTTTATCATACAAACACAAAATAAAGTTTTTTAAAGAATTGGGATACCGCCGCAAGTTTCGAACTCGCGACCTCTTGTTTGGCTGCCTGGACTCACAGAAAGATATACGTGGATGTTTATATATGACTAGGTTGATTTCCTGTCCTAGGACAGAAATTAAAAAAATAAAATAAATAAATAACCTGGGTGAGAGAGTTTGAAAGAAGTTTGAAGATAAATATCAAAAGAGTATTTTAAAAAATTAAAATGAATAATACGAATGCCGCCACGAGTTTCAAACTCTTGACCTCTTGTTTGGCAGCCGGAACATATAGAAAGACAAATATTGTTGTTTATATATAAGATTTACCGGGGTTTCTACCATTCCGTGTTTCTTTTCGTTTTCTTTTCTTTTTCTTTTTCTTTGAAGTGGGATAAGATGCTGTACTAAATCTGATCATGATATCATCAATGCAATTTATTATTTTTATCCGCTGTGTATAGTAGGCTTTCTATCTGAAAGGTACCATACTGAGTTGTAATTTTTGCAGTTAATTTCTTTGTCTCTGTATTTGTTTTGCAGTTCAATATCGAATGTTTT
>JAECUM010015850.1:0-30770 GCA_016617855.1 Megalonaias nervosa | reverse complement strand
CACAGCTAGCATCAAAATACGCTAACATTTATTTCATCCTACCTTTTCCCAATCACCCAAAGCTTTATTAAACAGACACTGGAATCATAATACGCTAATAGTTATTTCGCCGTACCGTTCCTCAGTCACCCCGTGTTCTATCAAATATACACCTGGCATCATAGCAAGCCAATAATTATTTCGCCCTACTATTTCCCAATTTCCCAGTGCTCTATTAAAATTATAGCTGGTATCATAAGACGCTAATAGTCATTTCATCCCAGCATTCCCCAATCACCCCTTGCACTATTAATCATATAGCTGTTATAATAATACGTTAATAGGTTTCCCCCCACCTACTCCATAATAATCCAGTGACTTTTATTCTTATTACCCGTTTGATTCAAATATCAAAATATTAGTGACGTTCATTGCCATTGTGTTGATGTCATAACTGAGTGGCTTATGTTAGATTTACCTCCTCTGGAAATATATGTCTACCATCTGCAGAGTAATCACTCTCGTTGTAGCATTATTATTGGCTAATATCAAGATATATATATTTACATAACTGAAGACCGAGTCATACAAAACAAACGTATTTTGCAAACTTTATTGGCGACACGCTTAAAATCATTCTCACTCTGGCGTCTTGAATTTACTGACATTTTAAAGTAATCAATTGTTAACCTTGACCCGAACGATGCCAGGCAGTGCTTCAAGGGAAGTTAGACTGAACTTACTGCATCATATGAAATGATATATTCATTTATTATAAAGAGTGTGTTTGTTTTGTTGCTTTAAAGGCACTTTTAACAACACACAAAGCTTGTATAAATATTACTTAGACGGATTCAGAAATATATCTATCTATTTGCTTTCTTATCGCTTGAATAGCTCTACATTATGTTTGCCAAATTTGACTTGGTTATGGTTTGGGGTGCCGTGGAGGAGTTTGTGTAGGTTCCATCTCGTCAGCAAATCCGTGCGATATGAATGCAATAATCCACTACCCGAACCGTCCGCGTAAATACACTTTCATTGCATATACGGAAAATCGTTATTTCTCTCACATGAAATCTTGGTTTATCTAATGAAGACGCATTCATAATTTTCCTTAAGCTGAAGTCACTAATTAATACAGGGTTACATATTTGAAAGGATAATTAGTGTTTGTAAGTATATATTTCAGTTATAGACATAATACACATAATAACCACATTTAACAGACACCAACGACACAAGCAGCAACAAATATATCGGTAATAATACCAAGAAGAGAAAATTGGGAACAAATCTGTTTGTTCAGTAATAAAACTCGCCATTAGTCGGTCGAATTTGTAGGTTTTATACATATTAAGCCAAGGGAGGAAAATAAATTAAATAGGTTTTAACTCTGTACATACTTTTAGATCAGGAACACCTGCCTCATTATCATAATGTCTAGACATGGCAAATAAATTAAATATGTTTTAACTTTATAAATCCTTTTAGATCAGGAGCACCTACCTCATTATCATAATGTCTAGACATGAATCATAAAGTAAGGACGCAGTTGAATTAAAGATAGAAAAAAATTATACTGAACCTGATAATTAAGAATACAAAGGTCGCCCGAACAAGTGTTTTGCTCGAGAAATATGGTGCAAGATTTGCATTCATGATATGACACTGTAGCACGGAGATTTCAAGTTTTACCGAGTCATGCTGATACGCAAAATATCCAACTAACTTTACAACTCCTGACCAGAAGCATGCATTTTATGAATAATATAAAGTACAAAATGCTTCTGAGGTGAAACTTTACGTGACCGTCATTTGAGCATGGCATTAGTGTTATACGAGCAGTTGATGATTTTATAAAGGAACTCACACAACATAATTCTTTACATCCACGATTGTCCTCGCAAATAAGGGACCAACAAATGATTTTCGGATCGGTAGGGCTGGGACATTTAGAAAAACAATTCCTACCCTCGGACTGTTCTTGCTTTGATTTCAGTAAGAAATTAATTTCATAATAAAGCTGATGCACACAAATAGTGTAATGTTTAGAAGCCACGTACCAGGCTTCGTATTTTATCTGGAAGTGTCTTGGAATCTGCTGTGTAAATGCAAGTGCTAACTGACCCGAGATTTTCCAAATGTATGCGCAAGTGTAGTATATACCCTCATTACATAACTGTAACTAGCAATGGATCTCCCTACCGAGCGAATCAAACAACACTTTTGTTAGTCTGGCTTGATGTCACTGTTTCCGTTATTTCCAAGGACGTCAAGAAAACAGTCGTTCTCTGCTGTAGGTTTCTTAAACGCACAAGTGCAGCATATAAATTCCTCCAATCAACCAACACCCAAACACTCACCAGATCCTAATTTCAGATTGGCATGGTCTCTCTTGCTTTATAATTGCATGACCCATCACTAAGCTTTTCCATGCCGAATATTAGTAAATACATGTACCTGAAAATATCAAGGGACTTCCTTATGCTAAGAAATTAGGGAGAATTAATTTTACGAAATCAGTTTATGCTACCATCAAGTCTCGCGAAGAATATACATTATAACGCCTGTCCCTAAAAAATGACAAATTACTAGTTTTGAGAAATATTTTCACGCCACCGACAACCTATAATCAAAGAAATAATCGCTAAAATCTAAGAAGACTATAAACAGAGAGATATTTACAAATCCTCCCCCCCCCCCATGTTTGTTACGATATGAAACACTTCCAAATATGATACATATACCTTACATAGCACAAAAATGCGTGTAATATATATTGCATGTATAAGGAAATTGAGGAAAATCACTTAAATTTCGTACCAAGGAAGGCATCAACTGGGTCTAGAATATCACAATGTAATTTAGTAAACCAATTAGTATTAAAATTATTCAAATCAATCTATTAATCTGGCGGTTACTTCCAAGTAAGAAAAATATTATAGGAACTTGTGCTAGACGTACATAACAAACAAGAGTTTAACGCAACCAACAACACATATATAAAACTATTTTCAAAGACCTCAAGACAACTATCGTTTCCAGCTGAATGGTCCTTTTTGCGTCCTTCTGGAATCATGCTACAACTTGGACAGTGACACAATAAAGACTCTTGAATACATTTGTCACAATTGCGATGAGCCACACATAAAGTATGGATGTGAATTCCAGTCTTTTGTGAATACGCAGAGCAAAAGCTAAAAATGTCAAATTCACGTTCTTTTTTATTCTTATTCTGAAGATCCCTTAACAGTTCTAGTGTTCATTGTCATGTCTTTGAATGGAATGACTGAAGTCGGCAACTTGGACACAAAGACACATTATTGTTTCTGGACAAAGGTGTGACCTTAGCTATTTGTTGAAACAAGATGTCCACCGGTAATATACATTATCAATAATTAGCAAGCACTGTTCTGTTCTTGGAATGGAGATGATGATTATAGCAGGTTAGACTGAACAATGTTATCTTGGAAGTTGATTAATGAACTAATTATTTTCCTTCCGAAATGCAGGGTCTAGAACTTAAGCAACCATGACATTACTTACCGAAATCTTCTGATACTAGAAATAACAAAATAAAATTTATTTTGATGAGGGTAAACGTGAATATAGTTTCCAACCCAGAAATCTTGTTCTCTAAGTACGAGAATGCATGGGAATTATCGGAATTACAGAAGCTAGTCTCAGTACGTTGGTCACTACGGTTGGCAAACAGTCCGAGGAAGCCTAACATTTAATTTAGCAGAAGAAAGAGGAGCAATAGGAAAGCTAATCGGGCCCTAGCAGAGTTACATCAACTAAGTCGGCGCAACACTGGAGAGTGTTGCGTGTCGGTGCCGAAACGTTCTATGAAAGGGCATCCATACCTGATGATCGGACGGACTGCAGTGCAAAACTGTATTCATATACATTTATGCTAATTTGGCACGCATCACATACAAAACTATCTGGTAAGGAATCGAAAATTATATGTGAAATGGAGTATTAGAGAAAATAGGTCAAACATTGTTACATTTTTCTGAACGCATGTTTTGGTTTTAGAATTCAGAGTTAACCATAGGGAGGGTTATACAGTGCAATGTCACTCGAGTCATTCTTGAAAAAGTCGTGTGTTTGTTGCCTTTCTGAAAGAAAACGGTAGATCTTATGTTAGGAATTTTTTCCGTGACACATTGCAGTGCCAAACTAGGATAAAGATTAGATATCTGAATTGTACAAGCTCAAGGCAACTCATGATTTTATTTCATCCAACGATTTACTGATGAAAGAAAAAAAAAATCGTTCTACAATTTTTAGGGTGTAAGTTTTAGAAAAAAAAACATTACATGAGAAACGGAACAGTTCACGTAATTATAGTGACTACTGATCACAGTTTTGGAGGTATCTTTTAACGGGAACGGATGCCATTTGATTTCAATCAAAATTACTAGGAGAGAGAGAGAGAGAGAATGTTATTCCTACTTTTGAAAATATCACGACTCTTACGTTTGTATGGCATATTTTCCTTACGAAATTTAAAAAAAACCACACATCTCATTGAAATAATTGCTCCTATAGGAAAAATACCCCACTATGGTAAAATATCGCAAGAGTGAATTGGAGACATAGCCTATTAAAATCATTCTGTCAAAAACGTCGATGTAAAGTTCTCACAGAATATTACATCCAAACATGTGGTGATGTATTTCGCAGTAAGACTGAAATTTCCACGAGTCACCCATGGTACGATTGTTTGTGCATTAGTTTTATTATTTGTAAAGTGACTAATGGAGAGGTACAGAAAAACACGTCTGATCTTCTCGCTGTGCGAATAACAACTGAAACCGATTTGAAGCCAAGTCGGTATAAAATATCGGTTAGCCAATAAAGTCACGTACAATGAGTGACGCATTTGTTTACTTCTAAATTCAAGGCAGGTAGTGTAGTGGTCAGGCGCAGAAAAACACGTCTGATCTTGTCACTGTGAGAAACGCGACTGAAGGAGATCAGAAGCTAAGGTGGTAGAAAATAGGTGCAGCCAATAAAATTGCCTAGGCTCTTGCATTTTTACCATTGCAGTGCAGACGGACTGGAGTGTAAACTTACAATCCTGTGTTGTGTACCGTAACATTTCTTCTTGCCGCATCAAATACTTAACTGTACCATTATTGTTCGCGTTTTGAAACTGACCACAAATTTTTTTTCTCACTTGGACATTTTGACACACATTAGCATTGGTAGAGTGAGAAATGATATAGTACTGAGTGGTAGTTTTTTTCAAACTAGTGAATTTGGTGTTTGTGTGAAGTAAAGAAACTAAAGTACAGTGAACCTCAAGGATGATAACCCAAGCTGTCCTGTCCATTGATGCATGTATTTACATCAGAAGAAATATGATCTCTAAATCACAAAGATATAAGGCAAGCGTAATTAGAATGAATACAAAGACAGCAAAGTGTACTAACAAAGGTATGTTTACCTTCACGTCCGCATAACTTCAAGTTTCAATCCCCTTGCAAGACAAACTTGATACCTTTTGTAGAGCTTGAAATAAGAAAACTGAACAAACTTAAGCACTTTGCTATAGATATTTTCTTTCGCAGCAACAGACTAAACAACATAAATACCGTTACAACAATAAACAATCTTACATCTTCTATAAAAAAAAAGAAATACATCAAAAAATAGAATTAAAGATGAACGATGACTAACCAACAAAACCGAATTTAACAAAGGCAATGACATGTGTAGAAATGTCTCTCACTTTGAGAAGGTATTTGGCTGTAATCTGCCATGCACCAACAACTTTGAAAAAATGTATAAACAGAGAGAAACCTTAATTCAAAATTAATTTTGTTCAGAATTGTTTGTGTCTTTAGGGAACATATCTAAGCACTAATAAAGGGTGGAACAGGGAAGATACACATAAAAGCTTTGATATTTCTGAAAAAATGAGGGGATATTCCTACAGTTCTTACTGGGACGGGTCTGTGGGATATCCACAAATAAAGAAGTACAGATTCAAGTTCACGTTGCAAGTGTGTGCGTGTTTTTGAAAATGGTAAAAATCGGATAGATATTTTTCTCGTGACACTTATGAAGTGAAGAGTCTGCGCAAGTGTCAAAAGCTAAAGTCACATAACTTTTGTACGGCTTGTAAACATTTCCACTTTAGAAAATGTGAAGTATCACAAGTTATTATCACAAACAAAACTGGAACATAGGGGCTTGACAGTTGTTGTTTAGACACCTCCGCTCAACTTCACAACTTACTTGCTCTGTCTCATACTTTGGTCTTAAGAAAGATCGCCATTGTAGGTGCAGCAACAGTGGTAAGGGCATGAGTAGACATCGTCGCGGATGTCGAAAAAGGGTAGTTCTTTTAAAAATGGGTTTAGTATTTTTTTATTTTTTTTTAAATATCAAACGAAGAAAAACGTGTGTTAAATCAGGGTTGGTAGACATCGTGGTCAACGACAAAGTAGAAGTGACAGAGAGAATGAGACATCGTTGTCGAGTAGTGTGGTTTTCTGGAGTACGTACGTGTCCTAACGGCAAAGTACCGTTTTTAGTTCTCTTGATGACACCAACTAACATGGGTTTTTCTTGCAACTTTTTTATTTCGCGTTAGGGTTTGAATCGAAGGGTCGTCAAGATGCATGAGGCGTTTAAGACGCACCATTATCGTTCGCATTAGTCAGCCAGGGGTTCCTAACTGTTGAACTTTCACTTGCCCTTGTGAAATATACCAAGTCATTGTCACAACAAGAGGTAGAGAAGGGTATATAAACAGACAGAACGAACTTGGTTAAATCATTTCTGAATCAGCAATCGAGATGAAACGATCGCACGATTTCAGTGAGAGAGAAGAAGAAGGCAAGAGGCAGCGACGTGACTTATTGCCTCACACACGAAAAGAAGTGTTCGCTCAAATCGAAGACATGAGCGAACCTGAACCAACACCTTCCACGTCTGCGACAAGACCGAGAGAGTCTATTCCAAACCAAAGGCCACCAGTATCACCCGAAAAGTATTACCACATTCGAGAAACGGACAAACGCTCCTCTAGGAAATTTAGAACCACGGCCTACAAGTTACACGGTGAAGTTTAAAGATTTCAAGCCCGACGTACCGCTGGAGAAAGCAGAGGGGTTCATCACCGATGTGTGGGATTCTTTGTTAACCACACTGAAACAGCAATGTGAAGCCAAAGAAGATGATCGCTTGAGACTTTCCATTCATCACGACAGTTTGAAGTCACCCGTTTGGATCGAGTTTAGCAGCCCGGCAGAATTGACACCTTCCAAAGTCATGAACAAGATTCAGCACGTGCAGCAATCCAACGACAAGTTTCACATCACCGATGGAAAAGCGACACTGTTCATGGCCCACATGTCTCTTCCCCAAGGGACAGGACGCAAAAAGGTGTTATTAGTAGACAACCTTCGCAGCACCAAAAAGAGCCTCGTCCAAATGAACAACCCTCAAGACAAGATGTGTTTAGCCCGTGCCATCGTGGTGGGACGAACGTATGCCGACAAGAACGACACGGCAGAATGGAAAAGAGCCTGGCAAACTATTCGAAAATCGGACCGAGCCAAACAACAAAGAGAAACAGAACTCCTGTTACAGCAAGCGGGACTAGCTAAAGACACGCCCTGTGGCATTCCTGAAACGCAAAAATTGCAAGACGTCTTGGCTCCATGCTACACCTTGAAAGTGCACCCTCAAGAAGTGCGCGGACCTTTGTTGTTTCGAGGCAAAAATTTCAAAGACGGAAAATACATTCATGTCTATCATCACGATGAACATTTTAATGCCATTACCAGTATCACTGCATTCCTGGGATACAGATATTATTGTGAGAAATGTGACTATGGCTATAACAATCGAGAGCAACACAAGCATTGCGGATCGAAATGCTCAGGATGTTTGGCCTCTAAACCCTGTCTGGACGATGGGCAAGAACGACTGCATTGCCCAGCTTGTCAGCGCACGTTTGTCAGTCCAACCTGTTACCAACAACATCTGAAAACGCAAGGTTCACAGCAGAAAAGTGCTTGCCAACTCTTAAGATTGTGCCCTACTTGTGGACAAGGCATACGTACCAATAATGCCACGGATCACGTCTGTTCATGAAAGAAACGATGTCACATTTGTCGCCAAATCGTGGACTTGGAACACGAATGCTACATTCAAAAATACCATTCCATACAGGAAGAAGATGACCACAAGAAGAAAGGGAATTTCATCTTTTACAATTTCGAATGCATGCAAGAGACTGGCATTCACATTCCTAATTTCTGTGTGGCTCACCGAGCGTGCGAGAAGTGCATCCAAGAAGCTATCTTGACTCATTGCCCTCACTGTAGCAAGATTCCTGGAGGACGTGAAAAAATCTTTCGGGGACCAAACACGCTGACCGATTTCGCCCAATGGATCTTAAACCCTATCGGCGAAACGTGGAGCCAAGAAGACATCGAACGTTAAGGAGATTGTCATCGCTATGCCACGGTGATGGCTCACAATTTCTCGGGATACGATGGACAATTTCTTCTCAGATACTATACGGAACAAGGCACCGAACGTCCTAAAGTGACTTTGAACGGAGCCAAACTCATCTACATGCAAGTGGGACAAGTGCAGTTTAAAGATTCGATGAGTTACTTGGCCATGCCTTTGAGTCGAATGACTAAAACGCTTGGAATGACAGAAATGGCCAAAGGCTATTTGCCGCACATTTTCAATACCGAAACCAATCAACACGCCGTTCTACCCCATTTGCCTGAGGCTCACTACTACGACCCCGACAACATGCGTACCGAACAACGAGAAGCTTTCTACGCATGGTACCATACTCACGCTTCGGACCCCTTCGACTTTCAGGAAGAAATGTTAAAATATTGTCGTTCCGACGTAGACATTTTACGGCGTTGCTCTGGAAAATTTCGAGAACTGTTCATGGAGCACGGAGGGATCGATCCTTTGAAAGAAGCCTGCACCATTGCCAAAGCGTGTTCCTTAGTGTACCGTCAACGATTCGTGCCCGAAAATACTATAGCTGTCATCAGTCCTCAAACGACCAATTTTGTAAAACGTCAATACTCAGTCAAAGCCCTACGCTGGCTACATTGCTTGTGCGACAAGGAAGACAAATGGATCTAACATGCCCGCAACGGAGGAGGTGAAAAGACCATCGGAAGGTATTCGGTGAATGGCTGCGACTTATATAACCCCAAGATCGTGTACGAGTTTAACGGGTGCTTATTTCACGGATGTCCCATCTGCTACCCTCAGCGTGATACTAAAAATCAGTTTTTACAACGGACCATGGAAGACTTGTACCAGGCCACTTGTCAGCGACGCTTGAAATTAGAAGAGCAAGGATACCAAGTGGTAGAAATGTGGGAACACGAGTACGATCACCGTTTGAAAATCGATCCCGCTTTTAAGCGCATCATGGAAAGTTACAAGCTGGTGGACCCAATGAACCTAAGGGACAGTTTGTACGGAGGACGGACGAATGCCACCTGTTTGCTGTACCAAGCCGACGAAGAGAAAGGAGAAGAAATCAAATACTTGGACGTGTGTTCTCTGTATTGTCACTTTCCCGCAGGGCACCTGCAATTGCTGACGGAATACATCGACCTGGACAACATTAGACAATACGAAGGATTGATCAAATGTAAAGTTTTGCCTCCCACGGACTTGTACCATCCCGTTTTACCTTACCATTGCCAAGGAAAACTGATGTTTTTCTTGTGCCGTACTTGTGCCGAAACGTGCAACCAAGACCGACCTTGTCAGCACACTCAGGAAGAAAGCGCCTTGACGGGAACCTGGGTTAGCGTGGAGTTATTTAAATCTCTGGACTTGGGATACCAACTGCTAGAAGTGTACGAAATTTACTACTTTCCCAAGACAGAAAAATTCCACAAGGGCAACGAGACTCAGAAAGGCATTTTCGCAGACTACGTGAATGCCTTTTTGAAACTGAAACAAGAAGCCAGTGGTTATTCTTCCTGGTGCCACATTCCCGAAGACCAAACGAAATTCAAAGACAAATACTGGGAGCAGGAAGGCATCATTTTAGACCGCATCGAGAAAAAGGAAGGAAGGCGATCGTTTGCCAAAGTGATGTTAAATTGTCTGTGGTGACCGTGTTTACCCAAGACGGAGTATTTGACAGAACCTTCTCGCTACATCCAGATGATTCACGACAAAACTAAATACATGAAACACGTGGACGTCCTTCGTGAAGACTTGATCTTAGTCAATTACGAAGAAGAACTGGACTTTGTAGAAGCCGAAGAATTTGGAAATGTCATCATTGCGGCTTACGTGACAGCTCATGCTCGCTTAAAACTGTACGAAGCTTTAGAACTGTTAGGAGATCGTGTGCTGTAATTTGACACGGACAGTTGCATCTACATCGATCGTCTGGGTCAACCTCACCCTGTCATCGAAGGAGACAGTTTAGGAGCCTGGACGGACGAGCATCCCGACGACAAGATTCTAAGTTTTGCAAGTGGCGGTCCCAAAATTTACGGCTACGAATACCGGGACCCACAAGGAGAAGTGCACACCGAGTGTAAAGTGAAAGACTGACTCTCAATTATCGCACCAGTCGACTGGTGAAGTTTGGTGTCTTGAAAGAAGCCTTGCAGTCTGGAGAAGATGGAAATTTTAAAGTGACCACCCGCGAACTGCACAAGATTGTACGTTTACCCACACACCAAATCGTCAGTCGACCCTTGGAAAAAGTTTATCAAATCGTGTACCAGAAGCGAGTTCGGCTTCCCAACCACTTCACTTTACCGTAAGGTCACGCCGATATTGGCCAACATATAAAAAGGGACAACGTTCAAGACCGATAGTTCATTGTCACTATAAGGGCCAAGCGAGAAAGATGAATACTTTCAAACAGCAAGCATCGAGCGTAAGACTCAAGTCCAACGAGAAACTCGAGTGCGATGCTGTGCCTGACGATCACATCACCAATGCAGTACCACATCTTAGTTGTTTATTTACTAACGCCATGGCAAACTACGTGCAACCAGTGCGACTTCCAGACCACAAGACTTTACCTTATGGACATGCTGATATCACCCAGTATAAGAAAGGGACGACTTCCAAGAACGACATTTCATTGCGAGGACAAACGCCGAGAAAGATGAATCACTACGCAGATGAAAAAAGAGAAGGAAGAAACATCATTGACCACTTTCACTACCATACCCTCACAGCAAAGCGCGTCCAAGAAGGAAAAGGATTCAGTAGACCTAAAGGAGTATTTTAGCATCCAAATGATTCAGACAGCGACTTCGAGAAAATTTAGGACGACAACTTACACCTACACGGTGAAATTTAAAGACTTTGGGCCTGACGTTCCAGCCAAGAAAGCAGCAGGTTTCATTACGGACTTATTCGACTCACTGTTAGAGGAACTCAAACGTCAGTGTCAAGTCAAAACTCGAGGTCGTTTGAGCCTATCTATGTATCACGACAGTTTGAACTCTCCTGTATGTCTCGGGTTTAGAACACCTGCAGAATTAACTTCTTCCAAACTATTGAGGGCTATTGCTTCGACGATGCAGACGATGAGAGAAAAATTTGACATCAGCGATGGAAAAGTGACCATTCATATAATATACGTTGTACCTCCATGGGAAGAAGACAATAACCACCATTGATCTGCTTGTCGAAAAGTGTACCTAGCACGATGGATATACCAACAGATCTACAGATGAAAGGGAGTACGTGATGGAAAACATCAACGCTGGGAAACAAGTAGTAGCTGACCAGATTTTAAAACAACGTGCGTGACTGATAAAAGAAAAGCACGAATTTTGTCCTATTTGATTGTTTGTTACTTGCTTTGTTTTAGCTTTTTGTCAAAAATGGACATTAACTGTAGTATGAAAAATGTCATTCTTTTATGAAATGTATATACGTTGTATATGTTTTTTTGAAGGCATGAACTTTAATTTTAAAAGTAGTTTACTAGAACCAGAACTAAATAACTTGCAAATAGGTTTGTTCCATGTCCAAAATTTGTATGTGTTAAATGGATAGTGCTTAGACCATAGCACAGGCCAGAGAGCCCATGTATATAATTGAATAAATGTTTTGTACCCATACAATAGACTTTTCTTATTGGTGTCTCTACTTTATCCCTATCAAATTCATGTCACCCACCTACCTACAGTAGCACGTACTAGATCAGTCACTTGCAACACTGTTGCCATTATTCCCCTAGTGTTGAATAAAGTGACGTCATTGAAGCTGGATAGTTTGAGACTATAATATAGACTTGAGTTTTCCACAGGTTGTAGCTATAAACAGATACTAGGTTAGTTCATAGGACTTTCCTACAAGATGAGATTATAAATAGATAGTGGGTTTTCCTTAGGAATTTACCAGAAGTTGTAGCTAAAAGTAAATACTAGGTTTTTCCAAAAGGAATTTCCGACGTCATATTTGTGACGTCATGCGCATGCGCTACAAAATTTTGCGCATGGAAAATCTAAATGAAAAATGTGATTCGCGTTCGTGTTCAGCTTGTTCAGTTCGCCTCTCACTCCATGTTAAATTTCCCATGTTAAATTCCCCTTGACGCTAAAGTGGATATACCCATTTTTAACATTATGGTCCCCTTGTCGCTAAAGAGGCCCACTATACTACTTACATTCTTTAGTTGCACGATTAACATTTTGACTTTAATTGTGGATTGTTCGATTTTGATGTTGATTATGTTGTTGATGCGATTGAGGTAGTGTCAGCAAACGTTTTGTTTGGTAATGGTGTTCCTTTTCCTTGAACTTTGTGGATTATTGTGTCAGTACCGTATCTGCTGTATCCTTTTTTGCAACGTCATTTGTCGTTAGTGTTAGTTGTGCTGCCACACACATTACTATTATAATGGGCAGGTGTTTATTGCTGGGTGACAGGTCAAGTTCGGGGATACTTAGTTTTCTCCATTATTTATTTGTCCCCCTTTGGTCGGGTGTTTACTTGATATTGTCCCTTCTCTTTGTATTTCTTGGGGTGGATGACACAGATGTAGTGACATATTTTCAGTGATTTTTCTGCAAATTTTGTTGATAGCAACGCGTAACTACGCAGTGAAAAATCGATACCTCTTGTTGATTGATCAATGTGTCCAGTTTGATTAACAGGTCGGAACTATCCATTAACTGGAGGAACAATGAATGTATCTGACACTAGTTTTGTTTTTGTTTTGTTTTTCTTGTTTTGTTTTGTTGGGGTGGGGGTGGGAGTGGGGCTTGGATTTTTATTTTGTTTTGTTTTGATTTCGTATTTTTGTGATTTTTTTAGTTCGGAATATTCTAATAATTTCAAGGAATTTTCGAATTAGAAGTGACCAACATCAAAATAATTCCAGAATGTTCTATTGTGTTTTAGGCCAGATTAAGTATGAGTAAAAAGAGACTGTGTAAACAAGCAATCACTTCTATTTCATATCAGTCTATGAGAATATATGACTGTAGTTTACACTTGTGTTCGAATATAATTCGATAGGAAATATTTAAATCATTCATTGTAATTACAAAAATGCTCATTGACTGGATGAACACATTATTTTTGAATTATTGAGAATCAGTCAAAGATATTCTGGATTAGATCGTTGTGATACATCAAAACAATCAAAACTATTGGTACATCAGCACATTCAAGACTACTGTTACATCAGCATATTCAAGATAGTTGGAATTCCTGCAGAACATTCTAAACTTTTGGATTTGTGATGGAACATTTAGGATTATTCTAGATTTAAACTATATGTGTCTTATGAAGTTTCACTTTGCATCTTGGGAAATAAATTCTTGAGTTTTTCTAAAGTTGTTGGTTTGCTTATTTTTTTTACTTAGTTTAATACCTTATAATCGTAACAGAATATTGATTTAACAACGGAACATATGTAAGTCGTAGCGTCCAGTTGAAGATCACGAAGTATTTCCGGTTCCACAGCTCTCGTCTAATGGTCAAGGAGCCACTACACCGCCCATCACAGTCTGCCGAAGGATCCATCAAGAATCCCGTTATTTGCTACAGACCTGTTGGTCTCGAAGCTTTGGTCCCTCACTGCGAGAAAGGCAATATCGTCATCTACGGCAGCATCACCATCGATGGCAGAGTAGGGTTTATACGGAACCCCACAGAGCTCTACGACTACACATTCACAATCAGCTAAAAATAAAATATTTAAAGCCGTATAGTACACGATACACGATCAAGCATGAATGTTATGATATACTTACGCATGCGTGCACACAGAATTCGCTTCCTTTCATTCTAAATCATTTTATCTGAATTAATGTCCGAGATTATTATTGTAATAACTAGGTTAGTACAATAATCTGTATTCATTAATAGTAATCGCACTAAATTATTAGAATTCGAACATTTTCTTGTCCTTTAATACATGCAATGCATACATAATATCAGTTCTTTTCAGTTATGAAATGGCTAACTTGAAACAGACTATGGTCTGTCTAACAGCATAGTGCTATATGGCATAGGTCTGACTATCTGTAAAATTCAGAATAAACACTGGAACATCCAACATATCGAACAATTCTATCACATAGCATGAATAACTAAAAACTGCAATTTTATATTGCATATATCTCAGTAGATGAAGATTTCTTCCGTAAAAGTTATTGATATATGAATTTTTCAACACAATCATTACCTGGTTTAGTTGGACAGAGCCTTACTGGTTTTATGTTTTGTTTTGTTCAGGAAGCCATCCATAGAGTGGACAGCTTCATGACAAAACTCAGTGTCGTAATAATACAGTCAGAATTGACTAGTGATCTAGTGAAATCCACAGCCAGATAGCATAAGGTAATCGGGTTTCTCATTGCAAGCACTTTGCTCGTGCAGCTTTTAGCAAACCGAGCTCTATATTTTGAAATAACTACTGAAGAAAATATACCGCCATCGGGTAACGCAGTATGCGATAACAAAACCGGAGTACATTTTCGTTCATATTTATAGGCGGACATTAAGTAAACACAATTCCGTGAAAGAAACTATGGAGAAAGGCAAAACTCTGGAGATGTTCAGACATAGGGTTTCTTCTTTATTACAACACTCACCACTCTATATAGAAAATTACACACTTGAAGTAACACATTCTTAATGTAGCATTATACCAAAAATTATATGTATTCAAAACTTAACAACTTCATACAGTTCTGGAGTTTCTGTCTTTTAAATTATTATCTCAATAATTAAAAATAGAATGAGCGAAAGACAGCCAAAATATACATGAAATTCAGTTAGAATTTAATATTTGAAACTAATAAAAAAATCCATTTTTAGGAAAGATAAATTGTTGGACGCTTCACCTTAAGTATCAAAATATCATGTTTGATAGCTTTAAAGGTCCGGATTTTTCAAATTCCTCCAGACCTAAGTTCGTTTGACGATTTATTTAACGAGAGAAATTACTAATAATTTTCCTCGGAGCTAAATTCTGGCTTCCCAAAGAAACTTAGACCGACTAATTTTGCGAGAGTGATTATTTTCAAACCTTGAATTTTAGCTGGGAACACACAAAACCTCGTTTTGATTAGCCAATCTGGATTACTTTCTCTAACCGCTAGAAGTTTTTAACACTCTTATCAAAGTCAGAATAATTCTCCCTAGACCGCCGTTATTAATAACGTTTCTGGAAAATATCATTTTATGCCACCTGTTTCAAATGGCCCAAGATTTCCCATTTTTGCTCTGTCTTGTCTCAACTCTGTCATTTTCCGCTATTTGACCTTACGTTAACATTGACCTCTTCCATCTGTCTAACCTTTATTGAACAGATCTCAATTAACGTTCAGTTAAGCCACACATACACACCAACAACAGAAGTTAAGCATTACAAGCTTCCAAGTTATTGCGAGCCTAGCCATTACGTGAGTCTTAATGGTTACGTATCACCCTGACCACGATAGAATGTTGTACTGCGAAACTATCTCTGCAGAATTAGTTAATATAAGCGATTTTATGCATGTAGCATCTGTACTGTGTAATGTTACTTAAGACTAGCGTAGAATATAGGAGAAATCACTGTAATATATTTCTGCATTGTATAAAGTATTAGAGCGTTCAACTACTACAAATTCTACTTTTATAAAAGAAATATAAAAGATTGAATTATGGCAAAAAAATGTAATCTTATGAAAAAATTGTACAAAATTCAAGCCTAACACGTACACTACATCTGACGCACTGTGAAAGACATTGTGCTAACTTTAGAGAGTATATTGGTACTGAGGCCTAGATTTATTAACCAGTCTATTAATTTCACATGCAGGAAATCTTTATGTGGGATACCAACATCCGGGCAAGATATTTATCAGAGAGGACCAGCAAACATAAAATACACCTACTCAAGAATAGACAAAATATTTAGTAGACTTGAGAAATTAAAAAAAAAACGTAAAAATTCAAACAAAAATCAGCCGCTCTCCTGTAATTCTCGGAATCGTTCGCAGTCTTACAAAGGAATACGGGCACTTAACACAGTAAAATACGCTTGTAAATAACTAAACATGATATGTGTTAGTTTGTTGTTTCAATCCGAATTTTTTTCATGGGTTGGATTTGGCCAGAATATCTTTGAAACCAAATGTCAAACACGTGATTTAAGGCTCATAAAATATGTAAAATTATATTTGTCTAATTTAAAATTGATTTATGACAAATACAATTGTTTTGTAAAATAGTAACTATACTTTTAAAACAATATTTATCATGACAAATGAAAACATGCTGAATATGTCATTAATTCGTAAAATGATTATTCGGGATTTTCCTTACAATCCTTACTGACAAAAATTACCAATGGACCGGTACAATGAAAAAGCACCGTGTTACGCACTAACGGAAAAATACCACTGTAAACCGATATACAGATAACACTACGCACCTCTACAAGCTACAATACATTTATTTTGTTTTTGTTTTTTTAAATGTAGTCTTTAACATTTTACAATTATCTGTTCTTTCTTACTCAAGGTTGAAGCCAGTTATTTAATTTTGTAAAATTTATTGTAAATTTCCTATGCTTTTCACAAACAACTTGCGAACATAGTAAATTTGTAACTTATCTTTAAAAAAAAGCATAACTGATGCATTCAGTTTAAATGTCAGGTTGAAAACTATTCTTTACTATTTAAGTGTCCTCCCTCAATTTGAACTAAATAAGCAAGTAAATGTTTCACAAAATAAAAGTAAACAGTGAATTATCGAAAATAATATGCACACATCTAAACATGTAGAGTGTTATTTATATTATATAGCACTGTAGCATGCAGTAATAGGGTGATGAATCAAGCGCGCTCTAATTATGTACAAAAAGGTATGTTGTCGAAATTATCGAAATTAATTATGGTCAAATCTGATAATTGAAATGCATCTAGCAAATCCTGATGCAAATAGGGCATAAACTCAAGTTTCATAAAGATATATGTGAATGTATTGCTCAGACTGATTATATGTTTCTTTGTCATTTTTATTCCTCGGGGTTGTTCACTCTGCATACGATTTCTACAGTTAAAGGTGAATCCTAACACATGGCCTACGTAATTTTTCTCATTCGAAGGAGAATTCGTCGCTGCTTTTGATGGTGTGAAGAGTTCCCATTTAAACTTTCTACTTGTATCTTATGATGCATGGTTTCCTGGTAGTAAACCAGTGCAGACTTTAGAATTAAATCTCTGTCTTTAAAGAACATTCACAATTACTTCGGTCGGATTTGTCTTCAAACTTTTGTTCCCATTGCAAAACAAGTTGCCGGACGTTTAATACTTCATATTACGACAGGTGAAAACCTGACCACTGACGTGGGAACGAGGAAAAAAAGTACCATAATTTTGTTTCTTTTTTTTTTCTGAAAGCGTTTTCTTTTATTTCGTGATGGTTAAACGGGCACTGATTATAAATCTCACTAATAAGACCGATATAAAACCGTTTTTCTTCGTCTGTAATAATAAGATAAAGTTAGCATTTTCTGGCATTATATACAATATGAATGCAGGTGATGGAGCTAATTTTTGTAAGAAGTGTAGTACATAACGTAAGTCTTGGGAAGGTAATTAAAGCATGTCGATACAATATCAATTATTGACCGTCTCCGTAATCAAAAGTTAAATCCAGATCTCCAAGATGTTCTTTGACCATGTCATCCATTTTCTTGTTCAGCTCAGGTGTGAAATAGTTTCGCCATTCTCCAAGTTTACCTATAAATGCAAAAGAGCATAATGTTAGGACGAATATATAGAATAGCCTTAGCGATTAGACGTTCGACTTTGCTGGTATTAACACTGACAGAAACGCACACATACACACAAACGTACACACGCACACACAACTTGGAAGACCTTCATAAGCATCGTGATTCAAGTTCTTACTCATTTCAATCTTCTAAATAATGGAAGACTGTTCAGGAACTTCCGGTTTTGCAAAACGCAAGAAAAAGTCAAGTCGTAGTTTTTAAACAGTTGTGACGGCCATATAAATGTATGTACTGTGAATGACGTCGTTAAAATGCAAGCTCAGGTTTAGTGGCATCGGAGTAAGATAGTGACTTTTTTATGTTTCTTTCCAGTAAATAGTAATTTTTGTTGGTTACATGTTTTGCTTTGTAGTGCCACCTCTCACCCTTCTTCCTGCTGATGTTGCAAATTACAATTAGTAATCACCGACTTGATATTTTACAGTGCATTGGTACTTAGTCAACAAAAAGATGAGGCATTATCTACAAATGGGACAATATTTTGTACTCAGAAGTGGAAGTCAAATCAGTTCCGATGTTGTAAATTCCAAAGTGAGGTTGGAAACAGTTCACGCATGCTGTATGTAAACAATGACGTCATTGAAGAATGGTAGGATAATATACGAAATGATACAAAAGATAAGTTCGAAGTCTTAACAAAAAAGTGCACGAACGATCTGACAAATAAGAAAGAAAATGTTCAAATATTATACACGAATTCAGAGGAGACGTGAAGGAGAAAATCTTGTGATAATACGTGCCGATGGAAGGACGTGTGATAGGCTGGGTGTTAAGTCTCAACTTTAACTCTGAATCCATCAAAGAGTGCGATACCCATGAAAGAAGATAGGCAGGAAGAATGTATCAAATCAGAAAATGAAACATCCAGCAAAGTTTGGGCAAATTAAGAGAATATGCAGAAAACAAATGTCACTACTTTAGAAACATGACAAAAAATACAACTTATTGCTTAAATGCATCAATGAAGAAAATATAAAAATATATAATATCATTAGAGAATTATTTCAAACAGGATCCTCTGAGAGAAGTTGATCAGATTTGTTTTGTAAATACACACAGTTCTACCTAAACAGTCTTTACCAAAACCCATCATTGCTTCGTTTGATGGTTTGATGCTCTCCTGTGTATCTGTATGTTGGGGGTTGGGGGTCTTTTCTTATTTCTCTTTTCTCTTGTATTTTTGGAGGTTATTTGTTTTGTTTGTCTGGTGGATGTGCGGTTTTGTTTTTTTCTTTGTTTGTTAGTTTGTTTGTGTCTATTTCTTTTCTTATTTTCTTTTGTTTTATTTTTGTTTTGATGGCCCCTGAGGCATATGAATGTCTCTGTCATTCTGAGGAAATGGATGCAAAATGCCTTTCCCAAGGACACAACCTAGGGAAGCAATGTCCACAACAAACATGAGGAAATGGATGCAAAATGCCTTTCCCAAGGACACAACCTAGGCAAGCAATGTCCACAACAAACATGAGGAAATGGATGCAAAATGCCTTTCCCAAGGACACAACCTAGGGAAGCAATGTCCACAACATACATGAGGAAATGGATGCTAAGTGCCTTTCCCAAAAACACAACCTAGGGAAGCAATGTCCACAACAAACATGAGGAAATGGATGCAAAATGCCTTTCCCAAGGACACAACCTAGGGAAGCAATGTCCACAACAAACATGAGGAAATGGATGCAAAATGCCTTTCCCAAAAACACAACCTAGGGAAGCAATGTCCACAACAAACATGAGGAAATGGATGCAAAATGCCTTTCCCAAGGACACAACCTAGGCAAGCAATGTCCACAACAAACATGAGGAAATGGATGCAAAATGCCTTTCCCAAGGACACAACCTAGGGAAGCAATGTCCACAACAAACATGAGGAAATGGATGCAAAATGCCTTTCCCAAGGACACAACCTAGGGAAGCAATGTCCACAACAAACATGAGGAAATGGATGCAAAATGCCTTTCCCAAGGACACAACCTAGGGAAGCAATGTCCACAACATACATGAGGAAATGGATGCTAAGTGCCTTTCCCAAAAACACAACCTAGGGAAGCAATGTCCACAACAAACATGAGGAAATGGATGCAAAATGCCTTTCCCAAGGACACAACCTAGGGAAGCAATGTCCACAACAAACATGAGGAAATGGATGCAAAATGCCTTTCCCAAGGACACAACCTAGGCAAGCAATGTCGACAACAAACATGAGGAAATGGATGCAAAATGCCTTTCCCAAGGACACAACCTAGGGAAGCAATGTCCACAACAAACATGAGGAAATGGATGCTAAGTGCCTTTTCCAAAAACACAACCTAGGGAAGCAATGTCCACAACAAACATGAGGAAATGGATGCAAAATGCCTTTCCCAAGAACACAACCTAGGGAAGCAATGTCCACAACAAACATGAGGAAATGGATGCAAAATGCCTTTCCCAAGGACACAACCTAGGGAAGCAATGTCCACAACAAACATGAGGAAATGGATGCTAAGTGCCTTTCCCAAAAACACAACCTAGGGAAGCAATGTCCACAACAAACATGAGGAAATGGATGCAAAATGCCTTTCCCAAGGACACAACCTAGGGAAGCAATGTCCACAACAAACATGAGAGCTATATATAATCACAATAGTGCGATCTTGAATGCTAGATCTTGTTGCGTTATCAGCATCAGAAAATCGCGAAACGTCGATTCGTGATCTAGATTTTTATGCTCACAACGAGAAGTGATCTAGCAATCAAAATGTTATTACTATGATAACGATATTTTTATTACGTGCCTATCAATTTTGAGATAATTATAATACTTATAATTTCAAATTATTATGCAGAAACTCACCTATGCTACCAAGTTTGAACTTTCTTAAATGAGTTGTACAGCAAGCTATTTCAGAATGTGACCTTGTTTTCAGACAAACTTTCCGCCTATATTATCTATTTCCAAAACAATTAAATGATACTTATTGTTGCATTTGCAAAAACAATTTCTAGACCCTTCAGATGTTTAACACATAATGCAAGTTTCATACCTAACGTCACTGTGAGAGCTTTGTTTACTGCTAGTGTTGACTACCATCGCAAGGGGGGCTGCTATTGTAACCAAAAAACCTCGTGGATAAAGTAGCTCCAGCTTAGTTGGAGAGCATCGTAATAAGGATTCAGAAAACGATAGTATCGTTTCCGTAATTGTAGGAAATGGCGGTAAAATTCTCTGAGGTAGGAAATTGATAGTTATATTATAAAAGCACATATTCCAAGTTTTATCAAATTAGGATAATAAATATGGCCCCCAGAGTAGTTACGAACTGAAAAAATTGGTCAAAAAATCGCGTCATCAACATGCATATATCTCGCTAATTATCCAGATGGTTGAAAAGAAACTGTTGAAGGACGGACGTACGACGTACGAAGCACGATTCAGGATACACGAGGGGTGCAGGACAATATCACTTGACCTTACGGTCAGGTGAGCTAACACGTCGTGTCATATGTGAATACTGAATGAGGAAATACGGCAAAATTCTATCCTCTTGCATCAACTACTTGAGGCATGTGTTCTATTTAAATAGAGTTGATTTTGTATTGCACCGATCTAGAACATATTGTCGAAGTGACCGTGTAATTCTTGACATTAGTTTAGAAGAAAAAAAACTATAGTTACGTTAATCAGACTTTATAGTCCAAACAATCATAATCTTAATTTTTACAGATTGTTGACACTGAATACTGACGATTTAGAGAATGATCAAAAATAATAACTGCTGGTGATTGGAATTTAGTAATAGACCCTGATCTAGACTATAAAACGTACATGCGTGTCAACAAATGTATTGCCGTGAATGTAGTTTTGAATTTGATAGAAGAAACAAAAATTGGATTGTAAGTGAAGGACTCTATACGTGTAGAAGACTCGAGCAAGATTAGACAATACTTTTATATCTGGTAACTTTATACATTACTTCCGGGACACGTCCATTTTGCCAAGATGTGGATGCAATCACTCTAACATTGTTTTAAAACTTGAGGTACGTTTCAAGAAATCGGTAGAGGTTAATGGACATTTAATAATTCTACATCAAAATACAAATAATTTTTAAATCTGTTCTAAATAATTTTAAAATAGTTGATTATTAGATACCATCATCAAGAGAATAATGAAAACGCATAGCTATTGATGAAGACTGATGTAGCTTTGTTTCCAGATATAACATTTAATACTGATGATCACCTCTCTCGATTTCTGCATGTCATAGTAAGAGATAGCATAATACAGTAGGACCCCTAGAAGATACACATATTAAATTAGAACTAAAATCAGGCTGATATGGAATTAATTTACAAAACAATATCCAATCGTCGAAAAGACACAGTAATGACACTAATAATTTGAAATTAAAGAAGGTAGAGTGACATAACTTGGTTGATACAAAGACTGAAGGGTGAGATAAAATCTAGAGGTGGATAATATGATATAAATGAAATAATGACGAAGTATTTTTGATTTGGAAAAAAGAATAACATCTGAAACATAACCTCGCACTAAGAGTTCATATGGTATTTGTGGGTTGGAAAATAAAATCGGGATATCAAAATAAACGAAAATATTTTGCTGTCACATATGTTACATCGATTTATTTTTATTAAATTACTAATGGGGGCAAAATGAAATTCAGCTAATAGCCAGTGAACGTATGTCAAAATGTTTAGTTTATTTATTGCTTATCCAACCAGTAGATTGATTCTACGGCTGTATAATAATTTGTAATCCGATATATACAAGGTAGAAATTTCCGGTCTAGTGCTTGCTATTGACTTTGAAAAAGCTGTCTCCTAGTAATTTAGAGATAACTGTTTAGTTTGATTTCATTTTTGAAATTATATACGTAAGGTTAATATGTTTTACAATGAGTTGGAGTCTTGTATTTTACAAAATGGATCGTTGTCCATTTTTTTTTTAATTTCATAGAGGCCTCGGGCAAGAGGATCCAGTTTCACCATATTTTTTTCTGTTATGTGATGCCATTTTAGAAAGAAATTTGTTTTGAAAAGCAGAAACGGAATAGCCAATTAACGAAACAAATTTACAAATAGGTCAATACATTGATAGCACACAAGCATATTCAGATTGGCCGGAAGATTCTAAAACATACTTTAAAAACAATGGGTCAGTTTTTTTAATAAAATTTCTGGATTATTAAATGTGAATATTGAATAATACGTTATATGGTATTTATCAGCATTGAAAATGAAATTATGTATAAATATAAAAATGACTTGGAGAAACTCGTGGATAAGTTGCTGGAAATGTCTTTCTCTACAAATGTTTATTTGTATATTGGAAACTAATTTCAAGGAAACTTGTAAAAATATTGAAGATATATTTAGTAATTGGATTAAAAGTGAACCAATGTTTCCTGGCAAAATAGCAGTAACAAGATCTGTAGGTTGTTCAAGATTTACCCGTTTATTTATTTTTCTTTGTCAAATCCACTATTAGATTTCATAAACGAATGAATACAATTACATACAAATTATTATGGAATGGTGGCCCATATATAATAATACGTAGAATAACTGTAAAAGCAAGAGGATAACAAATAACTAATGTCAGTGTTCTTTTCAACTTGCCGAAAATTATTTGCCTGAGATGATTATTAAAAATGAGCAGAACTGGATTCATTTTCAAACTTTAGATGTTGTCCTGTTGTGTGAGAAAATTTGCTAACAATTCCTGCCTCATGTTTACTAATGTCTTCTGATAGAATTCATAATTCAAAGTATATTGGGTAATGTCAATACGTGTTATATAAATTACGACTTTTGACCGATTCTGAAACAAAGAAACAACCTGTCCTTGACTTAGCCATTGCGTCACAGTCAAGTTCGAAGTTAATTCAAACCGAACCTTGCCGCTGTGGTGAGAAACTCTGTTTGTTTTGCAATCAGCCAGTAATGCCACCTGTCAGCTTAGGCTTAGAGAACGGAAAACGCGACATTATGACATGTCAGTGCTATTACCCCAGGCAGTTTTCAAAGAGATCACCGATATCCAATCAGACCTACGATAGTCTAATTTTGGATGGGTTTCTCAGGCAGCCAGACATTATCTTGTTACATTAATTCTGGAAGAGTCAGTACAGGTTTTGATGTGACTAAAGAAACAACACGGCACTCCGAGAGCAAATTGTGCACTCGTAAGAAAGAGAGGGAAAAGGGAGTTCTAGGAAATTCCGATGAGAATTGGAACAGGCTTCTGAGGTAAAATATCTTGGCCCGAATCTGTCTCACTTTCCTAACTAGGTGTTATAATATTTATACGTTATTATGTGCATTTAATTTAGTAGAAATTTAGTCTTCTATGTATAACTGAATTTAATAGTGAGTTGTGTCAGAACTCGTACTTGTTTGTATTTGAATATATAGTTGTGGATTATGCAGAGTTAGGCATTGTTGACCTTGTGCACGTTTAACTAGGCATTTTTATATTTATATGTGTCTTTCATAATTTGTAAGGTAGGAAATGAGTAGGAATATTGTTGATGTTGATAGTTTACTATATCGAGAATTAGGGATATGTGTGTATGTATCAGAAGTCGTGATATTATTGTCGTTGTTATAACCTTTAATATAGAACAAGCTTGTCTGGAATATTTAAATGTGAGTATGTGAGATGACCTAATGATTTAATTGCCATTATGCTGATGAAAGGTCTGTGAGAGTGTGTTAATTCTTGTGTGATTGAGCAAGGAGACAAAATTGTACGTTACTTCTAATCCACAGGAAGCTTCCCTGGTGAGATAGGGCGCCACCAGAAGATTAGAGAGAGAAGAAGACGTGGAGAGCAGCTTTGCGAAGGCGCAGGGCCGGAGAATGGAAACAATGGTACTGGAAGTACCGAATAGGGATACAAGGCGGAAGCTGCAGATGAGTAACATGGAAGGGACACGGGAAGGAAACACTCTCACCTTTAATTTCGCGTGATGAAATAACTGGGAATTTGATAAGGTCTTTTTACTGATTGAAAGTAATTGCGTGGAAAAATTGTCATGTAGTTGTTGAATACCGTGATATTGTTTATTAAACTGTCATACCTTTCACCTTAATAATTTTTATATTTTATACACCTAGACCGTCGGCCATGCTGACTGGGGGTTTGGAGCTATTTAATATTTTAATTGTCCGTCCTTCTCCGGTGTTACCAATAATTCCGTAGGGGGCACGTGACAGATGTCTCAAAACATTTAACGCTTGGTATAAAATATATTTCTAATGTTAGCCAAACAATGCAAAATCCATTCTGAGAATATGTTTTAAAACGTCGGTCATATTTTTATCGATAAGGTTAAAACTCATTCTTTATATGAGATTTTATTTTTGACAACTAGTTACAAGTGTAATTTTTATATACAGAGAACGGTTTGTTTGAAAATTCGTACTTTAATAGTTTACGACACACTTTGGATTTGTCAACTGATTATGACCTTCAATAGCCTGAAAAAAATTTTTAAGGTGATAGGAAATTACTTACTCTTTAAAGAAAACTTCCAAAAGAATTGAAACAAATAGTAATTTAATAAAAGTAAAACAATATAGTTTTCAATAAAATTATACCGTTGATAACAAGCAATTCATGTGTCAACTTTAATTAAAATAAATAAAGAAAGTAAACAAATATTTATGGATGCATAGCAAATGTCAGAATTTCAAGAATTGTATATTAATTACGTAACGTTAATTCCAACAGAGTGTAAATATTCCATTACATTCTTACAAAAAATAAAGATTTATAGCTCAAAGACTTTCAGTACAAACATTTGACGGTATATTAAATTTGCAAAATAGGTAAAATCGGTTCAGATAAGTTTGGCCATAGTAAGCAAGCTAAGTGATCTATAGTGTATCTAATGTATGAGCATAATAATGTGTTATGTATATTTAATTTATATTGTTTGTCTGTTTATCCTCCATGATTCTGTGTTATGTATAACTGTATTTTGGACTTGATCTTGTCTAAAATCAAGTTCACGTTGTACTTGGCTAGGAAAACTGAGGCTATTTTTATTTTGTATAACAAATAATAAATAGTTAATACTTTCCTTATGAGTGTTGGTCAAATATTAAAATCAGTATCAACAAAGCTACAAATGTTTATTTTTGGTCAAGGTCTATGACATTGGTATTCTCCCATGAAGAACGTGTTGTACCTGATGTTATTAAAATTTTAGGAACAGACTTTTTCTGTTTACAACTTAAAAATTTTTAGAATGAATTTTGGACCTATATCCTGGTTCTTTTTTTGTTTTAGTTCGCTTTCATATAATCTTGTTTACTTGAAAAAGTTTTCATTCTTACATTTAATATCTTTAGTAAAATCATTTGTATTTTTTGTTCAGTATTTGGTTTTGGTGGAATTATTTGTTCAGAGTATTCTTCTTTGGGAATACAAAGTACCCTTCAATAATATTCTTGGACAGAAACATTAACTTGGAAATATAGTGAGTTCAGACCAGGACATCCTAGATTCTATTATTGTGATTCATCGAAAATCTGTTGGCACATCTTCAGGTCACATGCTGCTAAAGACACATCAACACATCCAGTGCTGGATCCTATTTCACTGGAGGTTAATTAGAACTTTATTCATTGGGACTGGTGATAGCACCTTTTTGACTTTTGGGATTTAATTCGCAACAGTGTAAGGTCTTTTTAAATTTTTACTTTGTACTGTAGAAAAATACATTTTTTGTTGAGTTTTACAAAACTTGTTGGTTTTCGCTATTTTCTATTACTTAGTTTAAGACCATAGAGTCGTAATATGGTGATAAGCGAGCTAAGTTATCTAATGTATGAGTGTAACAGGGTGACGATGTTTGTTACACGAGTTACATACCTGGTTCCTAATCAGTTTTAACTTACAACTTGAAATACGTTTAAAGAATATTATCCAAGGACCAGTACGTAATTCTTTTAAAATTAAACTCCAGATAATTATCGTACACTATTTTAATTATCGTACACTATTTTACTCATTAACGAACATTTACAAATATCAATTTACAATTCGAATAATATCTCTCTAAGAACAATGATTGAAACTGAAGATCATCTGGCTAAAATATATGGGACAATAAAATATTTTCTTAAATGATTTCTTCTCAAAAATTATTTTGATATTAGAGTATAGTATTCCAAGTCTCAGATTAAAGTATTAATTTGATCAACATGTCAATACAATGAAAACGTTATCTAATCACAAGGTTCCGCTCGCATTGCATCCCCCCCGCCTCTCTCTCTCTCTCTCCAGGTACGAGATATATACCAAACGTTTTCAATATTTGTTCTGTTATACCTGCTTCGTTACTTTCAACCGGTCGATATATTTAATTTCGATGAAAAAAAAAGTAAAACGTTCTGTACTTATAAGTTACTGCATTTGTGTGGGAAAATATGAACGAGTTTTTCTGAGCTATACTGCACAACGTTAGGCGTGAGGTATCGCTCATAAAAAAAAAAAAAAAAAAAAAAAAAAAAATTCATTTTTTCCTATATAATTGTAGTAACCATTTTATTATGTACTCATTTTGCTTTTCTTCCTAAGGCTGAATAACAAAAAGAACACTCTAAATAATTGAATTTCGGCTCTGTTTCAAAGCAAATACACGTCCGTACTTCATCTAATACACAGTAACAGTTTTCATGCTCACTTAGCACCGCCCAGCGACCTTTGAACTTTGTAGCGTATCACGTGCTCATTCTTTTGAAAAAGAACTCTTATTTTTGGTCTACTAAAATTTAAATTTAAAGTCACAATGCGAATGAAGGCGCATTGGAATAAATTTACCAATTTGTCTGGAATGGAGAGAGTTTGTTTTTTCTGTCCATCCATCCGCATATCTAATTCTGATGGACTAGAGTCATGAGCTGAGAAGATTCCATACGATCTATATGTGGCTCAATGGCTGGCCTTGAAGCGAAGTGCACATGTGTTTCTGTTCTGTCATTGACAGTTACGAATCATAAGGTGGAATAATATGAAATTCTTTTAAATGGAACTCTAGAGAAGATGCATGATTAAATATTGTTTCTTAGGGAATATCAAATTAATTTCGTTTTGGAGTTCGTTAAATTCTCCCTTGAAATGTGACATCTGTTGGTAATGTAGTTTAATGTGCAGTACAGTTTAGCGCTGTGGATCAGTTTTTGGAACACATGTAATTCTGATTAGCAGAAATAACTTAGATAGCATTTTGAGGAATTTCAAAACGCAGAAGGGTAAGTACATTTATTGCAATTGTTATTACCAGCTATAAGTTAGATGACATATCTTTATGCCATATAACTTCAACGCACCTGAATCCTTGCTACATTACCTCAATGACTTGTACTATAAATCCAAAACATGGTCTAAAAAAGGTAAAATGTGGAAAATTGCGAAGCAGCTGGGTATGAGAGACCATTTCGCCAGCAAAATGTGCACCTTATCACAGAATTACTCAAAATTAACGTTGGCAAATTTTGTGAATCAATTACAACATGTTATTAGCGATACACATTTACTTTTTTAAAAAAATTTGTTTCAAATCAAAGTCAGAGATCTCAACGGATTAAGAATGGGTCGATCATCTAATGGAACGAGTTAGAAAGCGCATTTTTATTGGCGAAATGCCTGTGCTGATGGTGTAGCACAAATTCAGATATGACAATAAAATATGTTTCAACTCAGCCCTACCTATTCACCTATATGAGTGAATACAAACTCTAGCACATCAAATGTATACATACATGCATGCATACATACATGCATACATACATACATACATACATACATACATACGCTTTGTTTTTACCTTTCCTGACCCGTGAGCCATGTTCCTCGTTGACCTGTATGTAACGCTCGATCCACGTACCATTAACACACTGGTTGGCCTTCATCTTATCAAACTGACAATGGTTGACAATTTGGCTGACCTGCTCGTCAGTCAGGGTCTTCCCAAAGAAATGGGCTATCTTGATCACAGCTTCCTCCATGTCCTTCCAAGTAGAGTGTAATATAATCTAATTTTATTTTCATAATAATTATTCAATGTCAACAGCACTTTTATTTGAGAACCCCTGCAAAAACATTTTGGTGTCGCAATTACTCTTTGAAAATATCAATATTGAAGCCTGAAAATAATAAATTGGTAACATTTTCCACAAAAAAATTAAAGTTTCCCTTGTAAAAATTGGAAAATAAGGCAATATTTTTATATAAACTTTGGTGTAAAGAATGTACATCTTTCATTACAAGACTTTGACAATTTCTGTCATATAGTTCCACTTTTGAAAGCTGAAAATTGTTCATTTTAAAAAGCAATCCATAGATTCCTGTTTTTAAAATCCAGTACGACTATAAATCAGTGCTGTAATCAAAAACAACCAGAAACAACTTAATTCCTAAATCACAAACAAATCCAACCAAAATGGCTGTTAAAACGAATGAGAAATTATTTATACATATTTTATTCGGATCCTTTTTCCAATGAATGTATCTGTTACTATAGAGAACACAATTAGCCACATCACTATACCACTGAAGTAAAGTCAGTGAATCACACTTACATGTTATGAATGATCTTTCCAATAGGAAATTTTATAACGAATAAAATAACATGCTACACGCCTCGATTTTTGACAAAAATTCCCCAGCAGATAGCCACTATAAAGGACCACCCCAGTGAGATATCTCTGTTTAGATCCGGTAGTATCTGAGTGGTGACAGCGATAAAATTAAAATGTTTTAGGTTCAAACTACCCACACTCAGGCTAATTTTAAAAGACCACTTGTAATGAATGGTAATTATTGTCAGCCAAACAGCAACCTTAGCTCTTTTAAATAAGGTATTGGCTGGTTCCATAGCCCATAAAATAATCAGGGGCCTGTGACCATACCAACTGTATATGATATGTTGCAAAGTGCTAAACAACATTTTTCAATTTGGAAAACAAAAATTCTCATACGTAGAAATAAAAGGTGTTCAACAGATGCTAGTGTTCTTTTGAAAATAAAATCAGTTATTCCAATAAGTTTTATATATTCTGATAGATGACATTTCACAACTCTTGACTGAGGAAAGTTGTAAAACATACAATTGTCGCATAAAATAGTACTAATACGTTCTTACTTGTTTCTGATCCAGTAAAACACACGAGAAAGTGGTATACTGATTATCTACATTAACAATGTCTTCATATTTCAAGAAGAGAATATTATCTCTCCCGTGCAGCTTCCAGAAATCTTTAACATGGCGCCACCAAGGTGATGCATAAACTGTAAAATTGCACAAAACAGAGCAAAATATATCGATAGTAAAGACGTGGGTTTAAATGTGAAAACAACTCGATCCATCCTGGTGAATCTAATTGACACCATTCGATCGTTTGATATATTCGTTAACGGGTTATGGTAATTTATATTATTATTATTATTATTATTATTATTATATATATA
>JAECUM010015849.1:0-60026 GCA_016617855.1 Megalonaias nervosa | reverse complement strand
TAAATGTCTCTTACAAAAACCGACTCTTTTGATTTCAGTGAGTTTTGGCACCTGCTTAATCCAGAAATTGTTTGAGGTGTAAAAATACCTGTTTTCATGCATAATTATACCAGCTATGATAAGAAAATGTCAGTCCTGTGTTTCCCAATCACAGGTAATGTTTGGATGCAAGTTAAAGGGACTGCTAAAACTGGAACAAAGCTTCAACACATATCACAATGATATGAGAGACAGTGATGATTTAATATACATATTGGATTAAAGTG
The DNA here is from genome assembly GCA_016617855.1 of Megalonaias nervosa. NCBI lineage: Eukaryota > Metazoa > Mollusca > Bivalvia > Unionida > Unionidae > Megalonaias > Megalonaias nervosa. The sequence goes on along the minus strand of JAECUM010015849.1, from coordinate 59,760 downwards.
AGGAGACAGTAATCTTGTATGGAGCATTTTATTTTGTACTTTTATTATTTTTGTTTTGCTAAATGCTGCAGATAATACTACATGCAAAAACTCATAATGCTGCTGCTAATAATAATAATGCAAAGCATAGAACCTGCATTTGTCATGAACGAAAGTTTGAGAGCTGAACCTGTCTTCAGAGGTCACCAGTTTATAAAGGCCACTTTGGCCTTTTCCCATGGGTGGTTTGTACCATAAAACACTGAACAAGGTGCTATTATCACAAAATGAATTTTGTGATTAAATGCAAGAAGCCAAAGAGGAAAAAGAAGGCCTTGCCGGACTGCGTGGCTCTCACAATCTTGTGGATTAGCTGGAAAGACTTGGGTCAGTGTGCATAGGCAACAGTTCACCAAAAGTCATTCTTGAGGCTGCATCAGTTTGTCAGTGATTGCTCACCAATGGCATTATGGACCGAGGATGTTTTGCATGTTGATGCATGAACGTATTGAAGACACCCATGATATACATAATGAGGTTCGTACACCAATGATGAGTTCAGAGGTGATCGAACCACTTCATGATTTACATTAAATCAGTGCTCAATGCAATATATTGTTGCAAACACAACCTCACGTGATACCTTGTTCATGATTTAATCAACAAAAACCAGATGTTTATGGACTTTTCTCTACACCAATGATGGGCAGGGAAGGTCACACACTCTAGATCACACTAGCATTGTTACATGTTTATCGCAGTTGGCTTAATATTTGATCGCAGCCATTTGGCAGATTCCTTGCGAGTAACTTGGTGTTTTTGTCAGACTGTGGTGCCATCTGGAACATTACTGGACTTCCCACAGGCGCATATGAGCTTGAATCAGTAAATAATGAGATCCAACAGAGGATCAGATTGAAGACTGTTTAGACTCTAAAATTTACATATGCCTACACTAGCTCACATGCATTTCTGCTATCTCAATTGAATGTCAAATGTATGATGTTGATATTGTGCAGTCATCAATTAAGAACAGTTTTTGGTTGGCTTGAAGATATTAATGAAATTTCCCCAAATAAAAGAATTCTGCATGGAGGACCCGATTGTACCGGTTGAATTTCATGCCAGACATTGTCAGGATCACCACTGTGACTTGGGTTAATCTGACCTGTGACACAATCAGTGGTAGGTATGAAGACTTAGCCTTGACAACGCAAGTGCCGTAGGGTTATATATTAGTTGGGTTTGCCCCATCTGAAGCATTCAGTGGTCTGATATCAATTACTCCTGTGTCATGCATGTATCTTCATGTCAGAATAGGTATTTGTTACATATTTATTTCACCCTTGTAGACAATGAAGGGCATATGTTGGACCTGCACAGGATGACCATGATGGTACAACTGTACATTAGAGATTGACATGGTATTGACAGTGGTATGTGGATGTGCAATAAACGTGCATGTTGTCAACTCAGGAAAACCTGTTTACACGACATTACAGAATTAGTCTTGGTGATGTTTTTCATGGATTGTTTACAGGCAAACCAAATGTGCTCGCAGCCTTGACCTAGTGCACTGCACCAATCACTAAATAAGTTTCAGTGTGAGTCATTTATAGCACCAAAAATGGTGTTGCTGACTGAAAAGTCTGGCAAGATACAGCAATGATTACAGGAAGTTGTCTGGCCCATATGATGTTTCACAAGGACTTGTCCAATAATGCAGATCATAATCCATATACATGACCTTAAAATCATGCTGGCATAGATGTAGAAGACATGATTATGAACACCAAACTGAATTTTAAGCTTGGATTTATGTACCATCGGTAACTACTTGAGAGAAACTCACTGCAGTTTTGTCTGTGATTACCCTCAGTCACATATTTGTGTTTTGCGGAGATGTTTGCAAGGTTATTTTCATGGCCAAACATAGTCATTTGATCCATAAGGGCGATACAACTGATGCAATTTGGCAACCCCATGGCATTGCTTCTGGACAAGATGTGTTATCAACATTAACATTGTGGATGCCTGTGCTAACCCCTTCACAGGTCATTGCTGTTGTTTACATGATCTGGAAGTGCATCAACACCGTAATTTCTCATGCACACCACAGATGCGATATTCTGGGACAGTTTACAGGGCAAATAAGCACCCAACATGGTCTTAATGCACCAAAACAGGTGTTCATGGCATTTCAAGATATGGATCAAGAAAGTAAACAATCAAGTCGAACATGAATACCACAAGCTATGGTAGTACACATACTGGCATCAAGACATTGACATGGATCTGCAAATTTCCCAGCATGACTTGTGTAATTTTTGCCATAATAATAAGCTTCATGCAAACCAAATGAAAACACACTTGCAGCCATTCCATCATTGTTAGCAGCTCCAACTCCAGCATTTGCAAAAGCAGCTGCATTAGGGGCTGTCAAAACTACATCTGAGATGGCTCAGAAAATTTGATTAAAGCATGCAGAGCATCCCCAAAAAAAGGAAAAGGTCTTCAGTTATCTTCTTGGTCTCAAGAGCAGACTTTGGGTTAGCATCTTTTGTTGTGGCTTACCATTGACCCATCCATTGAACAGTTTTGATTTATTCACTATGGCAAAGTCTGGCAAGCATTTGTGCAGGAAGAACATACATCAGTGATTCCATGCAAACATGTTTCATGTTTCAACTTGTATGGGATGCAGGATATAACCAAGGGCGCTAGCGCCCATCAACAATAATAGCTGTTTTATTTAATGCTGCTATTGCAAAATCACCTGACGGCCCCATATCTGACATTTTGCTATTAAAGTATTCCCTGCACTTGAGCATTCGCAAACCTTGCAAACGTTTATTAATTTTAGAGTGTCATTTAGAAGTACATTCAGTAGTATGCAAAATGCATTTTGACATTAATGAATTGGATCAGGTTTGCTACCAAAGTGGATTTGACCAAGTTGCCAACTGGGTTGTTGTTAATGTTGACCTGAGTGAGTTTGTGATTTTTTGAAGATTAATCAGGAAAACTTAAATGACAAATGTGGACATTCAGAATATTGTTTTTTGGCTGTGAGGCACTGTCACAGAAAACCTTAAGAAATCAATAACATTACGAGAATCAGGGACTCTGGTATATCTATTATGTTAATCAAGAATTACATTGATGTAGTCGAGGTTGCGGTGAAACAATACATGGATGCAAAACTCTATGATATCAAGGTTGTCATTGGTAAAACCAAATTGTCAAACGGTGGTATACACGTCTGCTATCACATAATATTGGTATTTGATTAGTAGCACAAAGTCAGTCATTGGAAGAAGCTACCATTACTGTGGCAGCTTAAATAACTATAACTGTTCTTAGGTGAAGACAAGAACAATCATTTCAGACATGATTCAATGGTGTGATTCGTGTGTGGTGCTTGGTCAACAGAACACACAGTCGCCAAAGACTTAAACATTCTCCTGGCAGATATTTCAGTAATTGTGCACATGATGTGAGAAAAAAGTAATGGGAGGTAGCTTGGCTTTGACCTAGATCAGTAATAAAAATGCAAGACCCCTAGTATAATACTACCATTTGTTTAGTTAATGCTTCAAATAGCCGTTACATGAGGTAAGAGAAATAACAATACAGTAGTCCCCCTCTTATACGGCCACCCCTTCTGCAACGGGAAAGTGGCCTTATAAGATGGGTGGCCTTTCCAGAGGGGGACTAAATTTTTTGTGAGAAGTATGTGTAATGTACGTAGTAAGAAAGCTACATTCTTCAAAGCATTTAATATCTTTGTTTAAATGTAACATTAATTATTAAAAGGTTCTTCTTGTTATAATAATTGACTTATTTCAACTGAATATGCATTAATAGTTCTTATTCTTGGCATAAGCGTGATATGTGAGCAGGTGTTGTCATGCACATTGTAAAACCATTCAAAAACATCATTTAAATCTTGGTACATACATAATTCTCTTTCCATTTGCTCCATTTTCCCACTGCTGCTGAATAACTTCCTTATCGGTTACGATGTTGTTTATTCGAGTCTTTTCAGCATAAAATTGTTTTATTTGAGTCTTTTCTACCTAAAATTGTTTGGCAAGTCCCCCCTCCCCACCTCACCCGATGTCGTTGAGTAGAATAACCGACTTTCTAAAATAATACGTCTCTGTTTATGTGATGATACATTAATGTTTGGTAATGATTTATTCGGATGTTGCTAATTGTATCCAATTTAATTGTGCAGATGAAACTTTTGTGGAGCGGACGAAATGCCTTCTTCGTAAAGTAAGCAAGCGATAAATGTGTTGTCACGTGATTTTTCGGTCTTTGTCTGGTATCCCATTTTATTCAAGGTTAATTTCTCTGCACAAAATCTATTTTTAGCCTATGCTGACCCTGTTATGATCTTGACAATTACGTCCAGTTATAATCATCAATGTTACCAACTACAAGACTGATAAACAATTTTTCTGCATTTAAACAAAATGCCATGTTTTTAAAGGCAGCGATTTTGTCACGTGATTCATTTGTCGCAATCTGGTACCCAATTGCTTTTACATTTCTGAACACTAAGTGTGAAGCCAAAACGGCTTCGATATGTACGCAGATTTGACCTGAACAATAGCACCTCGCGACCGTTAGGATTTGTAAACTTGACAATTATTGTCAATAGTAATAGCCACTAATTATGAAAGTGAACAAGCTCAACCTCTTGCTTAGGGAAGCCATAAAGGCTATCAAACCATTTTCCCGCTGATGTATTGTACATCAATACCGCCACTTCTCAGCTGTTACTACTGTTCAATAATTGTAATCTTAACAATTATTAGAGTGACTAAAATGGACATCTCATGATAACACAGCAAGGCCAATCGGATTACGTGTACTTACCTTTTTGTATGGATTAAAATTTGAGTCTTTCTTGGCTTTATGGAATAAATGTGGCTTTTCGTGAGGTGTAAATGATGTAATATTAACCTTAGTCAACCTGACATCGGGAAACAGAAATCAGATTACTTAACAGATGTTATAGAATAAAATACTGGTTCTGGATACATATTAAAAAATACAACACGGCCGTTTGTGAGGGGTAAATTTTATATTTTTGCACTAATATGCTGGCTGCTGGTCGCGTTAGCGGGGTGGCCTTTCGTGAGGGGTACTTTCGAACACAAACTCGTCGGTCCCAACGGATTCTGGCCGTAAGGAGTGGGTGGCTGCTGGTCAGGCGGCTGTTCAAGAGGGGGACCATTGTAATTGCATATAGAATGCATTACATGCACATATTAATTTGCAGTATTGGCTAAGGCTCCAGAAAGCTTACATGAAGTAGGAGAAATAACTCACATAGTTCTTCAAGTACCTTTCTATTTACAGTATTAGAGTACACATGCATTAACAGCAATGCTTTCCACGAGAAACAACAGAGAATACCTGTATTTTTATCTGCTAAAATATTTATAATTTGTAAATTTTACAGCTTACACTTTGCTGCATGGAGAAATGGGATCCACTATCTAAAATCTTACCAAAGCAAGGCAGTGAATGCTGAGATGCTAGCGTGAGCCAAAGTAAAGCATTTTGATGCTAGATAAGGAAATGATAATCAATTTCATGCTCATGCACACAAGAACAAAATATTTTTAAAAAATTGTTGCCCTTCGCAAAAATAATGCAGGCAGATATCAGATCAAAGGAAACGTAACAATAAGAAACTGAAGATAAACAAAATATGCAAAACATGCAAACTAAAAGCCTGTTAAATAAATGGGGTGGGTGCCTCATAGGAAACTGTTTAAATGTTCCATTTTACAAGAGCAAAACTAAATGTATTTAAATAGGGTTTATGGCTTAATACTATGCAACTTGAAGATGATTGACTTTTCTATATGGAGAAAAAGGAAAAACAATTGAATATAAGCAGGACATTCTCTAGCACATGCAGATTGGCGCTTCATGCTTATTTCTAAAAACATTGCACCATGGTACTAGAAAATTATACCTTAATTTTCTTTTCTTTTGTCTAAGAGTCTCCTTATGCCTTTGATAACTGTCTCCTATATTCATAATATCTCCCTACATTTTCATTTCTAGAAAAAATGCTGCACAGGTGTCGACTTTCAAAAGTCTAACCTGTTGCATGTTTTAACTTTCTAAACTCATAAACTAAGGCATGCACCAATGTTTAAGATTCAAAGGAAATTTATATTGAGGGGTAGAAGGCATGTCTCCTGTGCAGTATGAGAAACCCAAATTTGCTTTGTTTGATTAACTCCAGAATCTAATATCAATACAGCTAATGTGTTTCCTCCTTCACATTTCTCCATTATTAAAATTGATTTTTTTTTCAATTCTGCCATGCAGACGATGTCTTTTGGTAATTCTAGGACAAGGGACAAGCCCTTTTCTCTGATTCTTGTTTTCAGCCTTCACCCACTCGCTTGGTTTGTTAAAATAACACGCTTCTTTTGCCAAATTTGTTTCTAGCTTTTTCATGAAAGGAGGTAAAGCGGTAGCAACTCTAAGTCCTTTCCCCAGATTGTTGGATTGTCCTCACAATTGTCAAATTTCACTGTGACTGGTTGGGACTTTGTAGCTTGGCAATCTGTGAGCGTGTGCAGTATCTTTTCAACATGTTCTGCCTAAATGCATTGATTCAACAAAAACGATTGAACCACATTGTGAATATTTTCATCTGGGCCCTGGTAAAGTACTCCATTAAACAGAACATTCATCTTTGTGCTGTGTTTTTCAAATTTCATTAATCTTGCATGAATTTTTCTTCTGATGCTGATGCTTGCTTTTCCAGTTTTTATTTTTTTTTAATCTTCAAAGGCCTCTAACATCGATGCCTGCCTTCAATAAACTGATAGCTTCTGAATGAAACTCCATGCTTGTTTCAACCTCACTAATTGTGCCAATCAAGTCATCCTCTTCAGAAGAAAATGTTGTCCAGCTCATCTTTTATTTCAGGAAATTGATTCTGGAATTTTTTTGTGTATCCCATACATGTGACAGTCTTAGGACTTAAAACCAGTTGATTTATAAATTTTGATCAGTAAATTGGTTTATAAACCAGTATATATTTTATCTATATAAATTTTACATATTTTAAGGTGATTGTTACAAATCAAGTGCATTTCTCCAATAATATGTATTCTTTTCAAGCTATAATAAAACAACAAGGTTTGAACATGAATCAGATTCTGATAGCATTATTGCAGTAATAATTAATTATAAATCAGTAATTAATGTAAAAGTAGTTGTTTATCTTATAGTTCACAGCAAATGATATTTTTTTATATAAAATCCAGTAGCATTTATAGTTTCCTTCACAGATCACTCCGATTATTAAGTTTCACACTTAACAGGTTTTCAAGAGTTCTCTGGTCCAGATTTCCCCTTGAATCAATTTGTATTTTGCAAGGAATGGAGAACGTCCTCTCTGTATTAGAATATTGCAATGACAGGACAACTGTGTTCAGCCTGCAAAGAAGTTAAAACTTCACATTTTCATTTGCTGGGTTTGTAAGGTTCCTGACTGCTCTCCAATACTCCACAAAACTAAATTCACCCAATGATGGAAGTGTCTGACTTGGATTTGAGATGTATTCTTGAGTCTCATTCTCCTGGGTTTCTTTTTTATGGCTCAAATCAAAAGACCTGTTGCCAAGTTTCACCACTGTAAATGAAAAATAATAAATGATTGATTTAGGCTTGAAATAAACAATAAAAAGTACATGATGTATTTATGCTTTTATGAATAATATATCCCAATTTTAAAATCAAACATTTGTAATATATTTATACTGATATATTTTATGTAGGATTGAAATTAAGTTATGTACATGAAAAACTTCCAGTAGTTTGTGAAATAAAAAAAAAGATGCATAACTTGTAAACACACAATGAAAACTCAGGATTTTTTCCGTTCACTTTTAAAATTACTTAGCCTGTGGTTTCTTAGCATGTGGAGAAAGCACACATTTCAGTGTTTTGACATGAATTGAACTAAAAATGTAAGAGCTGTCTATAAACATTCCTCGTAAAAGATCTTGAACAATACAGTGACATTTAAAAAAAGAAAAAGAAAATCAAAATAAGTGTTTCTGCTGAAATCTTTTTTTCATGGTTGGTCTGTCCTTTTTTTTCTCCTTGCCCACAGCCAAAATTTGGCCAATTCTCCTCAGAGACTTAAAAGACATCTTTGACCACCTTTTATCCTTTATTATTTTGTAACACCTCAAAACACATCCCACATTTGGCCTTAAACTCCACACATTACAACAATCAGGTAATCAGTTGCTTTGTACACATAAGCAATTCTTCTACAGTTGTAATCTATTACTCTGCCATGCCTTAATACACTGGTCATTATATTGGTGGAACATTTCCAGTCCTCAGTAGACTGATTGTGGTGGTTTCTCAGATGTGTTGGTAGAACACATACAAATATTGTATTTGGGGTGTTTTATTCAATTTTGTTTTATTATTTTAATTTTCAAAAGAGCTAGATTTCATCTGTAAAACAGTGTGTGCATGGATGACCTTAAAATGGTATTTTTTGCCTACCTCCAGTAGAATCACTGGTGTACTATCCTATCCAACTTCCCATTCAGTGATACTTTCCATCTTAACTAACATTCTGTTAATTTTAAATTGATTTCTTTTTTCCATATGGAGGCCTCCAATATCTTACTAGCTGTAGACCCACTTGCCAGATAAAATCTGCAGTGTTATATTAAACTTCCACAAACTAGACTAGAGACAGTCATGTAAGACTGACCTTTTGTTGCATTACCTCTGTCTGATGTTACTAAAGTTTACTTTCACAAGTAAAATCGAAACATGATTGCTCATCAATCAACTGATTGAGACTATGCAATAGTATCCAAGACATTTGGACTATTCAGACTTCAGTGAAGTGGTATTGTGCAGTAATCACATTTAATTTAATAATTATTTAGCAGTGTGATATATTTAGTTTGTACCCTTCATGACTGTATCATCATCTTCAAACCAAAGACATTGACTTGAGACTAAAATGCAGCTGATACAGCTAATCAGAAACAGAGACATGAAACTCGTTTACATTTTATGTCAGCCTAGTAACTCAACAGGTCTATTGCATGGTTTATAACAGTTCACTGAATTTGCTGGTTACTAATATTTTATCATTCTGTTGGGTTTAGGTTAGTCATCTTGCTAAAATTGCAAACTTATCCATGTTCCACTGTGAAGTAACTCTCCCCACCACCCAATCTGGAACTAATGATCCTATGATCTCCTTCTCTCTTTTAGTTGGGACAAAACAACCCCTAAAATGTCAGAATACCTATCTCCTACATTTGTTTTGAAAATCCAATCCCCTTGCACCCGAAGTTGTCTCATTTTTTTCTGTAAAATATTTTTCATTAAGCATTGGTAAACTGTCATCAGGTCATTAAACTTTGGACAATGAAAAACATTAACTTGGGGGTTTTCTTTGCAGGTTTCACAACAGCCTTCTTCTACGAGGGATGAATCTTCTGGAAAGTCCTCTTGGCCACATTTGCGCATTTGGCGATGGTTCAAAAGTCAGGCAAGTATGCTACAGTTGGGATCCAAGAAACCAGTCTCACTCACCTGATATGTCTCAAATGCATTATTCAATAATTTAAGCTGTAAACACCATGCCCCCCCCCCTGCATGTAGTCATAATTGATCCATACTTGTACAATAGATAATGGTTGATTGCTACAATGTACAGATGTTTTTAATACAGTGTGACCACGCTATAACACGATTTTAAGGGTTCATAGAACATGACCGTGATATAAACCAAACCATGTTATAAGCAACCAAGTCAGTTATCTGAACAAAATAATGCATGTTCCCCCAAAAAGTTGGGGGGGTGGTTGAAAAAAAACATGGGTGCAAAAATATGGTCCTATATGCACAGTTACTATCTTAAATCAATGCATATTAAATGAGAAATACATATGTAGTGAAAACAGAGAATGGATATATAATATTTTACATTATTTAAAGAACCACACATTGGTACATATGCATATATACTGTTTATATATACATGTCTAATATATAGCATGAAGTTTATCAACACTGCGTACTCACATGCCGATCTAGTCACATGTGGTGAATCCACAACACATTTAATTCCATAGAAAATATTCACGGACTTAAATTAATTGATTTATAAATTCATTTGAGAATCTTTTATCAACCACCGCATTGTTTGGTGCTTAGTTATGTAAGCAGTTTAAAGAACAAACATGTTGGATATTGTTTGAGCAACAGTTGGAATACATTGAAGACAAACAAAGAAGACTCGATGGCTTTATTGTCAGTGGATCAGTAATAACAAGATTAATACTTATGAGCTGACAAAATTCTCAAAAGGCCCAGCCGTTGGCACAGATACTTGTATTTCCGATGTTCTTTTAGAACAAAACTTCAAGAAAATGATGAAATTTTAAAATTTCTGGAGCTACACTACTGTAACGGCCAAGCTAGGTCCTGATAATACTACACTGGAGTACGGCACCAGGGATGAGTATGCTTATTATCAGCTGACTAAGGAGGGGAGAATGGAGTAAACTCGAACTCCTGATTTCTTTTCAACCATAACACAAGATGATTCATTTATTAAGAAACTTTGAATAAGTCAGTTCATAACCATGACAGTCTTGTTGTTTGTATACTAAGCCAGAATACTGTCATTGTCTTGAGGTACAGTCTGGTATATGATAATTTCACACAAGGTCAGTGTACACATTAGCACTATACTATTAGTTCATTATATTATTACTTTTTTTGATGAATGAAAATTATATAAGAGTTACCATATTTGGATTTAGTTGCAATAAAGTTTATTACAGAAGAGAAAATATGACTTGATTGTAATATGTGAAATGTAAAATCTGCCAGGAAAAACACTTGTTTGACATTACACTTCAACTGTAGCTTGACACTTATTTGAAGTGAATTGATATAGATGGAAGTAAATTGGCTGTCAAGTCGGTGAGGAAAACACTCACAATGACTTAGACAACTAGTAAGTTATAAAATAGAAACATAAATTATGTTTTTATAGATTGCTAGATTAATCAAGTATTGTTGAATTGAATTTAGAATGTCAAGTCAGTGAGGAAAACACTCACAATAACTTAGACATTCTATTTCCTTAAGAACTTTGTTGGACCTATAATTTAAGAAAAGGAATTATATATTTGTAATGTAGAGAAACTTCTCTGTATGTCTTTAGCTTCATAAAAGTAATTAAATAAAGAAAATAAATCAATAAATAAATAAATAAAAGTATTGGTCTGTGAGGACACACTCACTCAACCATATAACTGAGTTTCAAATAACAAATGATATAACAATGTAAAAATGAATTAGAAATGACTAGAATGCATATAATTTGGAAGAGAGAAAGGAATTAAAAATAAAAGAAATCAATTCCTTACATAAATATTGCTTTGTGCTTAAATAAACTTTAACAAAAATTTACTGTCCAAAATAATGCCTAAAGTTATGTAACTCTATGATAAACTAAACAAAACAAAATAAAAAAAAAAAAAATTAAAAAAACATTAAAAATTCACAATAACTGTGACATATTTAGTTTGATTGCTGCTAGCTGACTGAACCCACAAAGCCTTATATACTCCTGACAAAACCCACAACCAACAGAGCCCACAAAACCCACAAAACCAACAAAACCCACAATGTCCACAAAACCCACAGTTCTAATAAAACCCACAACCAATAGAGCCCACAAAACCCACAATTTTTGTTGGAATATTCAAACAAGCATGAGCTAGTATTGCATGTGTATATTTAGTCAATTTTCACAATGATTATTTATAGACATTACCAACTCGGTATTTTACACATTGCTACATTGTGATTGTATTGCCCCAAGAAAAGAAAAAAATCAGTTTTGTATTTCGTGGCACATACTGTGTTATGCTGTCGCTCATAGCAATGGTTCAGAAACTGTTATGCACTCTTACAATATTATCAAGGTAGACCGCATGACAGGGCAGTCAACATGTGTATGTACCAAAGAAATAAAGAAGAGAAAAACCAAACTTAAATGTGATGATGTATACAAATGAAACATCAGAGGCTATAAACACATTGAGTATGTATTGTACAGTCTTAGACGGTCAACTAGAAATAGTCATTAATCAAATTATCAAGGATGTCAGCCTCCAGCATTGATACTCTCTAGTTTTGCTAACTCTAAACATGTAGACCATACCAGCTAACAATTAATCGACAAAGTAAACAAAAGAAACTATTAATGTCAACTCATATGAGCAATTCACTGGTAATGCACTGAGTTTAAAAAACAAATCGAGACTGAATAGTGTTTACCGTATACAAGCATGCATACCTCACTCCCTAAATGCAGAATTATTACAATACCCTTTGCCAAGAGTGTTAGTGTCCTCACAACACTCTTAAAGTTTACACTGAAGGCACCAACGTACACAAAACTGATGCTTTAAATTTTATGGAAAGTACTGTAGTAACGATAGGAGCAGTTGAAATGTAATTGTTGTAACTTACACGTGAAACTCACTCTCTTCAAGAACAAGAACATGGAATGAAATTACTCAAGTTAACTACGAACAAAAGATATTGTAATTCAACACTAATATCATTAATATTTATAAATATCTTAAACTCCAAGCCTACAGATGACACAGGTTTCAAGCACAAGTACTATGTTAACAATGAAATATTGAAGAACATAGATCCTCTAATTTGGCTTGAGAGCAGTTCTAGGTACAAGTTTTGTTTCCCTATTCAAACCATTATAAAGTATACATTGCACAGTAAGAAAAATTCAGAAACTTTAAGTATATGTGACAATATTAAAATGAAACTATACAATCTTCAATATTGCACTGTATATAACTGTTAAAAGTAACAAACTGGTATACCTACTGTGATCACATGAACCCATTTGAAAATATATATTGTAGAAGAAATAAATATACTTTACATTTGTCTGAGGTAACTTAATATGTGAAATGTTCACTGCACAAATAAAGAACAAACTTATATTGCTATCCTGATGTCTACTGGTAAGCAAACCTGAATATGTATATAATGTAATAATTTTACTCCCTGATGAATTACTGTTAAAATTAAAGTTTACAATGCATGATATTTCAGAGTAAGTTGAGCAGATAATTGGCAGACTTCTGAGTAGTGGGCCAAATCAGTTATGATGCATGACATTTAAAATCAGATATCAGTATAGTTTACAAAAATAATATTTACACCAATAGAATGCCTGTAGAGAAGAAAAATATAGCCATTAGGAGCACATGTCTACCTGAAACACATTGGTTGTATGTCTGTACAAGCCACACAAACAAACAAAAAATTGTTGGTGGCATGAAGTTTGACATTGCCAACGGATAATGCATCAATAATGAGGAGAGCCCAGAAAAGGTTATAATGATATCATAAGAATATGGACATCCAATAAGAAGGTAAGAACTTTTGTTGAACCAAATTTGTGTGGGTATGTGTGTTGGGCTATTGCTATTTTGGTTGTGACCCTTAAAAGCTAATATCGTAATGAGAATCATCAGCTTCAATACCAAAAGGGACACCCATCATCTAACCAAAATGTTGTACATGCATGGTAGCCTTTAAAGTATTACAGCATAGATTACAACTTGTAATAAATAACGCAGTGCACTGGTATGGGTGGTGCCTGTGTTCCTGTCTAAGATGTTTCTTTTCACTGCTGTTCTCCCTCCTTCTATCACTCTTCTTGTTCTCCATGGTATCTGTTCTGTCTTCATTCCTTCCCTTATTCTCCTTCAAGACTGACTGGTTTCCAATCGTTTCAGTTGAATTTGTGAGGGTGCGCACATTTATGGATTTTATTAAGGCATTGGTGATTTTCTGATATTGTTGAAATGCCATCGTCTTGTAACGCCTTTGTCACATTGCTCAGAGCATTTAAGGAAACATCCAGAGCCCCTCTGACTGCCTGGACAGCTAGACTTATTGATCAATTCATGGCATCTACTGCAACTGTAAACTTTTCCACCAACCTCTGGGTGTGCTGTTTGTATTCTTCACAACAAGTACATGTAGATGAGGCAGAACTTGACGTGCTCTTAGGTGACCTCACATAGTCACTTTTTGTCATCGGCTCTTTAGCAGGAGATGGCATGACACTAAAGGTAGGTGTTGGCTCACTAATATAGCATGGTGTTACCTGCACATTAGATGGCATTTCGACCTCCTGGGTGGGGAATTCAGATAGAAAGGGGTCGTCCTCATAGTTCAGAAGGTTATTTAGAATGTCTTCAGACTCTACCAATGTTTGCATAATAGATGCTGGTCCTTCACTGCGTGTACTGGTTGTTGTTGCTTGAGTGTTCAAATATGCTGATGCTGACATGTGTATTGGCCCCTGATTTTGTGGAATATTAGCAGCCATTGCAGTTGGTAATACAGTGGGTACAGGTTTGCAGAGAACTGCTGCTGTTGAGGTGGCTGTCACAGCTTTACTGGTAACAGAACCAATCACTGTCAGGTTAGGCTGCATAACCACTGGTGACCCACCCTCTATCTTCATTCTACATCCTGACCTCTCTCTCCACACCAGTTCTGACTCCTCTTTGGTTAAAATTAAAATATCATCCTCTGTCCACTAGTAGGGTTCTGCATTTTCTATTAAACTCAACTCCTCATATGCTTGATCAATACTTTGCCCCCTCTCCACTAATTTTTGCACAGCCACTTTATGGTCTGGATAGTATCTGACATGACGCTCTAGGTCCCTCAGCTGAGTGCATGGAAAGTTGCACAAATTGCAATAGTATGGAACTTTATCTAAAGAGACATGGTGTTTGTAGAAATGGGCCACAATCAGTCCCTTTTCTCCAACCACTCCTTTCCCAAACCCTTTACATCTCAATCATTGATAGGTGCAGCCTCTTGTGTGGGTGTATTCCTTTATCTTGATAATCCTTGAAGCCATTTGTCAACAAAGGGGACTATTTCTGCAAGATACACATTTCACAATACAAATCAAGAAGACTTCTTTTTAAAAAAATCTGCTATGCAGTCAATTTAATAGGCTGTCTGTGCCAATCTTTTGACCTTAACATTATAATCAGTATTATTATTATTATTATTATTATTCTTGTTTTTCAACCCTGTTTAGTTTAAATTTATTGTCCTTGCACTAACTCTTCAAACTTGACATCATACTACTACTTCACAATCAGCTCTGTCAGTATTCATGAACTGTGTCTTTACAAATTAATGTTCTTTATCAGGTCTTGATTCCAGGACTGCCACTTTGGAAGCCTTCATTGTCCATCTTGGGGGGTTTTCACCTGTATATTTCTTCAGTTTGTGGTGATGAACAAGTTTTTCTCTCCCATATGGACCCAACTGTGTCAGGTAATTTAAACAACTTATTGACAACATATGGTCCATCATACGTGTTCTGCAAATTTGGGGACACATCTATCTTCCTACTATCTGCTGTTAACCTCACAAAATCTCATAGCTGGTAAGTACTCTGAGACACCTTGGCATCATACAAATCTTTCTGGTGTCTTGTTGCAGAGTGTAAATATTTTCTGGCAACCTGATGAGCATGATGTATCCTATCTCTAAACAGATCAACATACTCACCATAACCTGTAAGATTTCCTCTTGTCTGGTTCTGCACATATCCAAATGTAAGTTCTGCAGGCAACCTTACTTCTCTTCCTAACATCAGTAAGTTTGGTGTTAAACCTGTGGACTCGTGTGGTGTTGCTCGATAAGCAGCTGCTAAACAACCCAAGTGCAAATCCCAGTTCTCTTGCTCTCCCCTCAAATAGGCTTTGATCATTCTTAAAAGAGTGTGGTTGAACCTCTCTACTAGTCTGTTACATCTTGGATTTCTAACACTTGTAGTTTTCCGTATTTCTAACATCTGGCACAATGTTTTGAAAATTTCACTTTCATAATTTCAACCTTGATCAGAATGTATGGTCAAAGGGCATCCAAATCTGCTAATAACCTCCTCCAATATTTTCTGTGCACATGTTTGAGCGGTCTGGTCAGGTACTGCAAATATTTTGACCCATTTGGTAAAATGATTAGTTGCAACCAAAATGTACTGGTTTCCCCTAGGTGTCTGTGGTAAAGGGCCCAAAATATCTGTTGCCAACCTATCCAAGGGTGCTCCAACTGCCATGTTACCCAATGGTGCTCTTGGTTCTTGTTGGGTTTCTTATTTGCAGCACAAACATCACATTTCATTACCCAGTTCTTAATGTCTTCATGCATTTCATACCAGTAAAATCTTTGAAGGGTTTTCTCATGTGTCTTCTTATTCCTAAGTGTCCAGATAACATGGAGTCATGCATCTGAAACGTGATATCCCTCTTCAATACCCAAGGAACAATGAATTGTAAATGTTTTCCAGTGCTATCTTTCCGGATGAACTTCTTTAACAGAACCCATCCTGCAGTTCTAAGATATCCCATAATAACCAATAATGTCGTGTTGCTGGACTCAAAGCAGTAATTGCTGCACTCGATTGTTGTTTATTCTCTTGTTTTGCCTTCATGATAGGTCCTATATCTTCATCCTCTTCTTGAAGCTGTTGGAGTTTCATCATGCTGTAGTTTCCAACCCAAGGTACCCAACTGTCAGACTTATTCTCTTTTCTGCATTGAACTTCTTTCTCCTCTTCTGGGACTAACTTTGTCTTTAAATCCTTTCTGTATTGAGCTCTGGTTTTCACAGTTCTTAAATTCTCACTCTCTTGTTCAGTGCTGACATTGGGGCCCTCTGCCTGATTGGAACCCATCACATGTTCTTCATCCTTAAAGGTCAAGCTGTCAGCTTCCTGATGGTTGTCTGTAGTTTCTTCTAAATTAACAATCTGAAGACCCTCTCCCTGCTTAGGACCCAATCTGTTTGTTGCTGAGAAATGTCCTATCATGTTGTCTTCTCTTTTCCTACATTTCCTGCATGATCCACAGCACAAAGGCTCCATCATATCAACATCATCACAGTTGCAGTCAAGTAGATTAGGACACCTGCTGAGAGTATCTGCATTGCCATGCTTGGTGCCACGACGATATTCCACTGTAAAGTCATATGCTGACAGGATTTCAATCCATCTAGCTATCTGTCCCTTCGGTTCTTTCAGTTTGAACAGCCACACTAAAGATTGATGGTCTGTCCTGATTCTGAAGGTTCTGCCCAATGGTATTGTCTAAAATACTCAACAAAATAACCCACCGCTAATAGTTCCTTGTCAGTTGCACAGTAGTTTTTCTCTGCTCAGTTTAAAGATTGACTGGTGAAGGCTATCACTCGTTCTTTCCCATCTTGGTATTGTCTGAGAACAGCACCTATTCCCACATTGCTGGTGTCAGTGTCAAGAATAAACTCACAAGTAGATAAAGGATAAGCCATGATATCTGGACTTGTAAGTGCTTTCTTTAGATGTTCAAATGCTTCATCACATAATGGTGTCCACTGAAAGGATTTCCCCTTGCGTGTCAGTTCCACCAAAGGGCGAACAATCTTGGAAATTTTTTTCACAAAACACTGATAATAACTTCCCATCCCTAATATTTGTCGTACCTCTGTTACATTTGTTGGTGTAGGCCACTCCAGTATTTTCATGATGTTCCTAGGGCAAGGTTTAACTCCTTCCTTGCTAACAATATGACCCAAAAATTCCACCACATTTTGTAGTAAATGACATTTATCTGGCTTCAATTTTAATCCAGCGTTTTGTATTTTTTGCACAACTTCTTCAAGTCGTGACATGTGTTCCTCAAAGTTTTCCCCAAAAACAATAATGTCATCAGTGTAGATGAGACAGGTTTGCTATTGAAGTCCTTGAAGTACTAACTCAACTAGGTATTGAAAAGTACCTGGGGCTCCAGTAAGTCCCATGGGTATGGTCTTGTATTTGAAGAGTCCATATTTGGTGACAAAAGCTTTGGAATGTCTTCACCCCTCACTGGAATTTGGTGATACCCTGAGGTAAGATCCATTGTTGAGAAGGACTCTGCTCCAGTGACTGCATCCAAACAATCTTGCACAAGGGGTAAAGGAAAAGCATCTTTAACAGTCAGTGCATTCAGTCGTCTGTAATCAACGCAAGGTCTAACCTGGCCATTCTTCTTTCTAACCAGCACAATGGGTGATGCCCAAGGTGAAGTAGATTTCTGTATTACTCCTTTATCCTCCAGTTCTTGTATTGCTTTCTTTTCCTCTGCAGCGAAGGCCAGTGGCACTCGTCTTAGGAGTTGTTTGACTGGTTTTGCATCTTTAGTGTCAGTGCTGTGCTCAATTAGTGTTGTCAATCCTAAATCATTGTCATCTCTGGAGAATGTATTTGCAAACTTATTAAGTAAATCGGCTATCACTTTTGATTCTTGTTGGCCTTTTATTGCAACAGTACTCTGATACAAATCTTGTAAGTGTTCTGGTACATTGCAGCTATCATTCCCAACAGAGATATTGCTCTTTACATCCGCACTTCAAAGTTACTCTCCATCCCACTAAAACATTGTCTTTCTGACCTCTGATTTTTGATTCTGTGGATTTGGATAAAATTTACAGTTTCTTCAGTATCTTCAGTGTCAAAGAGTGTCACTTGAAAGCCGTCATATCTGTATGCTTGTCCAACGCATGTGTCCTGTTTGATAGATACAGCTGTTGGGTATGGATTGAGTACTCTAAGCTTC
Organism: Megalonaias nervosa; assembly: GCA_016617855.1. Lineage (NCBI taxonomy): Eukaryota > Metazoa > Mollusca > Bivalvia > Unionida > Unionidae > Megalonaias > Megalonaias nervosa. Next base: position 41,026 of record JAECUM010015849.1, on the reverse strand, counting down.
TGAGTGACTTTATTTTTCATGTCTATCAGGGCAGGAGCCACAATCAGGGAATATTTATCTGTAAAATTTTCACTTGGTTCAATCAGAAACTCTTTGTTTTGCAATTCCATCTTCTTCCCTCCTATCCACAAAAACATCTATTACTGCTTCACTATTTCCTAGTATGATGAAATCGTCTGCTGCTCATACATTTCTCACTGTATCATCATTAAGTCCAATCTGTGTGCATGGTATTGATACACCATGAAGTTTAATTACCCCTTTGCTTAGCAAAATGTTGGCAGGTGCATCATTCTCATTTTGCAGTATGTCTATTCCAAGACGTCCTTCATCTTCAGTTTCTGTGACTAGTACCTCCCTGTCCAGTTTCAGTGGTCCCAATTCTAGATGAAACATGGCTTTTCCCAACTCTTTTAACAGTGTCCCACCTGCTTCAGTAAAAGTTACAAACATCTTTAACGGTGGACGTTTCTCCTCAGGTATTTAATTATAAACTCTGTCAGCAATAATGGTTTTTGTTGCACCCATATCTGGAATAAACATCACTTTCACCCCTTCTATTGAACCCTTAATGTAAATTCCATCATACTTTGGCATGCGTCGTCTGATAAATTCTGGACTTGTTTGAACATTATCTTCTGTATGTGGGCCCTTGTCAAATGGGGCTGCACTTAGGCCCGTTGAGCCATCCCTATCTCATTTAAAGCATCAGAGTTGCAGTCTGTAGGATTGGTGACTGATTTCCCTTGAAGAGTGGGCTCTCCATTCTGCAAGTTTGACCTCGGTCCATCAGTATAGAGTTTTGTGTACTTAAATGGGCAGTCTCTTGCAAAATGTCCCTGCTCCCCACATCTAAAACAGTTCAGATTGTGACCATTCCCCTCATTTCTGTTCTGGTAAGATTGCATTTGTGGCCTGCCTCCCTTGCATAGCAATGTGGACATATTGTTTTGCTGTATTTTCTTTATTTTATTGACTGTTTTAGAATTTCTTTGTCTTGGGATGTATTCTCACTAGATTGCTCACCTTCTGTCTTGTCTTCCTTTCTTGTCTTTAGAGTAGCAGGTCCACCCTTGACTGTGTTCTGTGTTTTCTTCATGCCATCATTCTTTACTGGTACACGGTATGCATGCTCACCTGTTTTGTAATAATCTTCCTTAATTAATTCGCAATTATCATCTGAATGTGACTCAACTCCCTGCGGTGTAGTCCTTCTTGTCATCTTTTTAAATGTTCTATCTTGCAGAGATTCATGGACATTGGGACATGTCTTGGTTTGCATAAAATTTACTACCTGGTACATCAATGTCATTTGGTTCCTTGACATATTCTTCCTGGAAACGTGCTCTGTCATCATACAGACCATCTAAAAATCTTCTAAGCAAATCTTCTCTTCTGGTTCTTGTGTCTCTGTTAGGATGTGCCTTGTCATACAGCCGCTTTAACTCTGCAGCATATTCTTCTGCAAGTTCTCCTGGTTTTTGCTTTCTTCTGCTGAATTTCCCAGCGTAAGTCTTTGTTGTCTCTACAATACAATAGCGAATGTTCAGTTCGTTCACTAGCGCTCTGAAATTTCCCAAGGTCTTTCAAGGAAGCTGACTGAATACAAAGTCCCCAGCCTGCCCATGCATGCATGGTAATAACTCCTCCAGTTTCTGCTCATCGGCCTAGTGTTGCCAATCCTCCTGTTTGGTTGCTTATCTTTTTCTTTGGACAAATGTGTCTTTTCAGGGGTAGATGTTGATGCTTGGCTAAGCATTTTTTCAGATGCAGGGTCTAAGGACGAGGCAGTCCTTTTCTTTTTCCTTTTCCTTTTTGGACAGGAGAACGGTAATGGTGATGGTGTACACTTCTTTGAGGGGTTATCTTTGTTGGTTCAGGAGCACACACAAAAAATACACTAGCGTCAATAACTTGGCACACGTCCTTTCAGTATATTTTGTTTTGTAGTAGTATTTTTGGATTAGTTGACCAGGTGTGTAACCAGTCTTTTTGATGAACTCTTGGATCATATTATTATCGCTATATAGAGAAAATCCACCTCTTTGGTTACGTCTCTTTTTCTTTGGATGAGTGTGTCTTTTCAGCGGGTGACGTCGATGCTTGGCTAAGCATTTTTTCGGATGACGAGACTGTCCTTTTCTTTTTCCTTTTCCTTTTTGGACAGGAGAATGACGATGATGGTGACGGTGTGCACTTCTTTGAGGGGACATCTTTGGGCATTCAGGAACACAAAAACACTGATATCCATCGTTTACCCAGGTCTTTTTTTATAGTGGAATGCATCACCACTGATTGTCTTTACATCATATAAACTTGATGACAGGTATCACACGTCATGGACGGGTTCGCAACGGACTAAATCGGGACAGTTCTTGCTTGGATAAATCCATTAAACTCTGTAACATACCCGATCGCTCTTGGACTTTGATTTTGGGGGCAAGTACTTTGTGAGCAGCTGCCACAGCAGCGGAGGAGGAGGAGGGTGTCACCGCTGGAGAAGTTCCTGGAGATACGGATTTCCATTTTTTTCATCAAATGGGGAAGAACGGGTGTCAGATTGGGTTTGGCTGGCATCATCAGCAATGGAGAAGTGGAAGAACCTGAGGCTACTGGAGACATGGTCACCGTTGCTTCAGGTCGTGGTTTGGGGATGTAAGGTTGTGCCCAGGATGAAGTGCCTCTCTTGCGGGTAGAAGCTGTTTTCTGGGGGCTTTTCTGTTTCTTTTTCTGGGAACTTTTATTTTTCTGTGGCTGTGACCTGGTCTTGACACCCCTGCTCCTCTTTTTCTTCTGGGTACCTTTGGGTAGGGGAGTGGCTTTTTTCTTGGGGAGAACTTTGGGGGTATTGGGATCCAATTTTAAGAGGGAGCGAATGATGACACCTCCTAGAGAACTGCTACCTCCAGGTTTCAAAATGATTTGCTTTTTGGTTTGAGTGTCGATGCAGGGATTGGCCAGTTGCATCAGGGCTACTTTGTTTCTCTCAAACATGGCAATTAACATGTTAAAGGGATGATGAAGATACAAGGCCTCCCAACTGGCACAATCTAAGTTTTTGTCGATGACTTTGAAAGTGGAGGAAGAGGGAGCAGAGACATTAGAGGTAGCCATAATGTAGGGAATGTCACTTTTGACACGAAGATTGACAAGACAAGAGTTTTTATACTTTTTTCAGGATACGTTTATTTCTTTACAATGCAACAACATGAAAGACAAAAATACATGAAAGCCAGATGGTTAAGTACATGGATAAAATACACATCAAAATGATTAAAGTGGAATATAAACAAGTCACTGTACAACAGTTGTTTTGACGAAGGTTTGGTGTCCTAGAGACAGTGTGTAATGTTCTTAAGTCTCTACACTTGGCACAGTCACACTGGTGTAATCCGGAAATGGTCTTTCGGGAATGTCAATGACAGTCCTGTCCTGAAGGGATTGGTTTTCCTCGGTGTCGGGTTCTTTTTCTGACACTGTGGCTAACACAAGTTTAAAAGTTTTTTTTTTCACTGGACGTTGGAATTTAGGATTACAGATCTCAGGCATAGTGTGCCACTTCTTTTGTCCAAGCCTCGAAACCCAAACTTTTCCAGTCACGTACATCTTTCCAGTGAGGGTGTAAGTCACAAGCTACACATCTTCAGTGCCTAAAAGTTGATGAATCTTTTTTTCCCGTAGAGGTCGAGAAGTATCAAGATGAAAGTGCAAGGCTTTTAACAGAAGGAGTCTCTCGTGGACATTTAAAGGTACCACTCTCATGTTTTATTTGGCAGTAAGTACTGTTCATAGAGAGTCCACAAGGAATCGGCTGGTAAATGAAATCCCAGAAAGGAAGTCACTAAGACACACACTACACGTTGACCCCAATTCAATGGATACAGTTCTCATAATAAGTGTTGGTAATCCTCCACCATCTGAATACTGTCATTGATTTCCTTCCATGGAATCTGTTGTATCAAAACCGATAAAGGTTGTGGCATGGTAGCCAGTTTTTATACTCTTTTGTTGAAAGTAATAAAAATAGTGTCCTCCAAGAATTAGGGATCACTGGGTTGTGGCCAATAGCCTCGTTTATATTTGTGTCCTCCTATAATCAGTCTTCGTTTACTTTGGAAAAGAGCATAGTTTAAAAATGGAGAAATGATTCTGAGTTTGCGTTGGACTTGTATTTTGACAAACTCTCGGTAAATGCGTTCTCTCAACTCTAGAGGTAGATTCTGAATGTACTCTTCTAAACTAGACATTCACAGCAATGTCTTTCTTTTGTTTGAGGTAATAAGTGTACTTTTTGCACAGAACTAATCATACTCCAGTGGCAAATCCAAATTGTTTAGTCACTAGTTCACACACCACACACTGCACAGAATTTTCCTCTACAGACAAAATTTGATAGCATAAAAGATTTTGGTAATCCTCTAACTCTTCCTCTGGAATTCGCTGTAGTATGGCTAGCTTGTAATAAGTAGGATGAGTAGCCACCAAAGTCTTCTGGTCCTTGTCCAGTTGAACAATGTCTGAGCATTGGAAAGCTTTCAAATGAATCGTCCTCTTATAGCATTTAAGTACCAGTGGTTCCAACATTGGTGACGTAACGGATGCAATTGTTCTTTGCTTTGGACTTGTATTTTGACCAACTCTTGGTAAATGCGTTCTCTCAACTCCACAGGCAAACCATAAATGTTCTCTTGTAAAGTATCCATCCAGAAATTACTGAGGTCGTCCCACTAAAGGTAGGTAGTGACAGTGCGGAGACCATCGAGCATGTTCCAGGTAAGCCGAATCTTTCTGCTCCCACTGGTGAAGTGACACACCGCAACTGAAGCACTTGACTTTATCTCCTTCGCCCAAGTAGATAAATCCAGCTATGGCTAATTCTTTGAGGGTACATCCTCCCAGACATTTAGGCCATTTTTCATGGAAGGTATGGAAACAACTTTCAAAGTCGCAGTATTCAGGCAAACGCACAGGGAATGAATATTTTTCTTTCATAGGTTCATTTTGATGAGGGTACGGTGAAATCCACAGGAGTTTGCTCAGGGTTGGATGACATTCGTAGGGCAGTGGTTTCACATGGTTGATGACATAAACAATGAAAACCAGTAAAGTGATAAGGTGTACGATAACTAGTGGCATCGCTTTCACATCTGTCAGGTTTGACACGCACAGCATCACTTTCCATGATAGGTGTAGTAGTTGTAGTAGTAGTCATAGCAAAGTTCCCATAATGTGGTACAGAATCGCTGAGGTCACAGCATATGGCATCCCTGCAATCACAAGGCACAGCATCACACTCCACGTGTTGTCTGTTTGTTAGGATTCATCTTTCTCACTTGGTATTGGTAGTTACAATGAACTATCGGTCTTGGATGTTTTCCCTTTTTATATGCTGACCAATATCAGCGTGTCCATAAGGCAAAGTGAAGTAGTTGGGAAGCTGCACTCGCTTCTGGTACACAATTTGATAAACTTTTTCCAAAGGCCGAATGACGATTTGGTGTGTGGCTAAACGTACAATCTTGTGAGGTTGGTAGATGGTCACTTTAAAATCTTGATCCTCTCCAGACTGCAAAGCTTCTTTCAAGACTCCAAAGTTCATCACTTGACTGGTGCAATAATTTAGAGTCAATCCTTTCACTTTACACTCGGTGTGCACTTCTCCTTGTTTGTTCCGGTATTTGTAGCCGTAATTTTTCAGACCGCCACTAGCAAAACTTAGAATCTTGTTGTTGGGGTGCTTGTCGGTCCAGGCTCCTAAACAGTCTCCTTCAATGTCAGGGTGCCGGTGACCCAGGTGATCGATGTAGATGCAACTGTCAGTGTCAAAATACAGCACACGAAGTCTTAACTGGTGTAAAGCTTCATACAATTTTAAGTGAGCATGGGCTGTCACATAGGCCGCAATGATGACATTTCAAAAATCGTCAGCCTGTACAAAGTCAAGTTCTTCCTCGTAATTGACCAGGATCAAACCTTCATGAAGGACGTCCACGTGTTTCATGTATTTGGTTTTGTCGTGAATCATCTGGAAGTAGCGGGAAGGTTCTGTCAAATACTCCGTCTTGGGTAAACACAGTTGTTGTGCCATTTTGGCCCACAAGCAATTCAACATAACTTTGGCAAACAGTCACCTTCCTTCATTTTTCTCAATGTGGTCTAAAGTGATACCTTCCTGCTCCCAGTATTTCTCTTTGAATTTTTTTTTGATCTTCGGGAGTGTGGCAGCAGGAAGGATAGCCGCTAGCTTCTTGTTTCAGTTTCAAAAAGGCATCACCTTAGTCTGCAAAAATGCCTTTCTGAGTCTTGTCACCCTTGTGGTATTTTTCTGTCTTGGGAAAGTGGTAAATTTCATACACTTCTAACAATTGGTATCCCAGGTCCAGAGCTTTGAACAATTCCACACTGACCCACGTTCCTGTCAAGGCGTGTTCTCCCTGGGTGTGCTGACAAGGTTGGTCTTGGTTGCACGTTTCTGCACAAGTACGGCACAAAGGAAACATCAGTTTTCCTTGGCAATGATGAGGTAAAACGGGATAGTACAAGTCCGTGGGAGGCAAGACTTTGCACTTGATTAAGCCTTCCTATTGTCGAATGTTGTTCAGGTTGACGTGTTCCATCAGCAATTGTGGGTGCCCTGCGGGAAAGTGACAATATTTGCACACATATGGATACAATGAACACACGTCCAAGTATTTGATTTCTTCTCCTTTCTCCTCATCAGCATGGTACAGCAAACAGGCGGCATTCGTCTGTCCTCCGTACAAACTGTCCCGCGGGTTCAGAGGGTCCACCAGCATGTAACTTTCCACGATGCGTTTAAACTCGGGATCGGTTTTCAATCAGTGATCGTACTCGTGTTCCCATATTTCCACCACTTGGTATCCTTGCTGTTCTAATTTCAAGCACCTTTGACAAGTGGTCTGGTACAAGTCTTCCATGGTACGTTGTAAAAACTGATTTTTTTTGTGTCACATTGAGGTAGCAGATGGGACATCCGTGAAATAAGCACCCATTAAACTCGTACACAATCTGAGGGTTTTCTATGTCCCAGCCATCCACTGAATATGTTCTGATGGTCTTTTCACCTCCTCCGTTTTCGGGCATGTTGGATCCATTTGTCTTCCTTGTCGCACAAGTAATGTAGCCAGCGTAGGGCTTTGACTGAGTATTGACATTTGACAAAATTGGTCGTTTGAGGGCTTATGACAGCCAGGGTGTTTTCGGGCATGAATCGTTGGCAGTACACTAAGGAACACGCTTTGCAATGGTGCAGGCTTCTTTCAAAGGATTGATCCCTCCGTGTTTCATGAACAGTTCTTGAAATTTTCCACAGCAATGCCATAAAATGTCCACGTCGGATCGACAATACTTTAACATGAAGGGGTCCGAGGCATGAGAGTTGTACCAAGCATAGAAAGCTTCTCATTCGGTGTGCATGTTGTCGTGGTCGTAGTAGTGAGCATCAGGCAAATGGGTAGAACGGCGTGTTGATTTGCTTTGGTATTGAAAAAATGCGGAAAACAACCTTTGGCCATTTCTGTCATTCCAAACGTTTTAGGCATTCAGCTCAATGGCATGGCCAAGTAACTCATGGAATCTTTAAACTGCACTTTCCCCAGTTGCATTGAAATGATTTTGGCTCCGTTCAAAATTACTTTCGGACGTTCAGTGCCTTGTTCCTTATAGTATCTTAAAAGAAATTGCCCATCGTACCCTGAGAAATTGTGAGCCATCACAGTGGCATTGCAATGACAATCTCTGTAATGTTGTCCTCTTGGCTCCGCATCTCGTCGATGGGGTCTAAGATCCATTGGCCAAAATCGGTCAGCGTGTTCGCTTCCCGAAAGATTTTTTCACGTTCTCCAGGAATCTTGCTACAGTGAGGGCAATGGCAAAAGATAGGCTCTTGGATGCACTGATGAGCCACGCAGAAATTAGGAATGTGAATACCGGTTTCTTGCATGCATTCGAAATCGAAAAAGATTAAATTCCCTTTCTTCTTCTGGTCATCTTCTTCCTCTTCATGTTTGGAATGGTATTTCTGAATGAAGCATTCATGTTCCAAGTCCACGATTTGGCGACAAATGTGACAGTGACATCGTTTCTTTCCTTGACATATCTGAGCCTTGGCATTATTGGTACATATGCCATATCCACAAGTAGGGCACAGTTTCAGGAGTTGACAAGCACTTTTCCGCTGTGAACCTTGCATCTTTATATGTTGTTGGTAACAGGTAGGGCTGACAAAAGTGTGCTGACAAGCAGGGCAATGCACTTGTTCTTGTCCTTCGTCACGACAGGGTTTAGAGGCCAAACATCCCTCACATTTCAATCCACAATGCTTGTGTTGCTCTCAATTGTTATAGCCGTAGTCACATTTCTCACAATAATAACCGTATCCCAGGAATGCAGTGATACTGGTAATGGTATTGAAATGTTAATCATGATGATAGATGTGAATGCATTTTCCGTCTTTGAAATTGTTGCCTCGAAACAACAGAGGTCCACGCAGTTCTTGAGGGTGGACTTTCAACGTGTAGCATGGAGCTAAGGCATCTTGCAATTTTTGCATTTCAGGAATGCCACAGGGTGTGTCTTTGGATAGCCTCGCTTGTTGTAACAGGAGTTCTGCTTCTCTTTGTTGTTTGGCTCGGTCCGATTGTTGAATAGTTTTCCAGGCTTTTTTTCATTCTACCGTGTCATTCTTGTTGGCATATGTTTGTTCCACCATGATAGCCCTGGTTAAACACATCTGGTCTTGAGGATTGTTAATTTGGACAAGGCTATGCTTGATGCTATGAAGGTTGTCCAGCAATAACACCTTTTTACGTCCGGTTCCTTTGGGAAGAGAAACATGGGTCATGAACAGTGTCGCTTTTTCATCGGGGATGTGAAACTTGTCATTGGATTGTTGCACGTGTTGAATCTTGTTGATGACTTTGGAAGGTGTCAATTCTGATGGGCTGCTAAACTCGATCAAAACAGGGGACTTCAGACTGTCGTGATAAAGGAAAGTCTCAAGCGATTGTCTTCTTTGGTTCACATTGCCGTTTCAGTGTGGTTAACAAAGAATCCCACACATCGGTGATGAACTCTTCTGCTTTCTTCAGCAGTAAGTCGGACTTGAAATCTTTAAACTTCACTGTGTACGTGTAGGCCGTGGTTCTAAATTTTCTAGAGGAGCATTTATCCGTCTCTCGAATGTGATAGTACTTTTCAGGGGTTACTGGGGGTGGACATTGGTTTGGTTTAGACTCATTGGGTCTGGATTCTGGTTCACTCATGTCATCCTCAAAATCGCTGGCATGGATTTGAGCCCAGACTTCAGCTATTGTGCGAGGTAATATGTCACGTTTCTGCCTCTTACTTTCTTCTCCTTTCTCCACGAAATGATGTGATCATTTCATCTTGAGTGCAAAAAGTCAAATGACTACATTTTAAACATCATGTGTCCCTATATATCCATGTGAGACCAATGTATATATAAAGGGTCAGTGTCTTCCCTCCAAGTATTCATTCACTCTCAAGCCGAACAGAAAGATGGAAGAGCCAACACAGATGGAACTTCTGATGAAGGTTTTCTTCAGAGAAGCCAACGGATTACTCCCCCTGCTTTCGAGATAAAAGTCAAGATACTTGCTATATCTGTCAGAAGAAAGGACATTGGTCTTCTGAATGTCCACAACATCAAAGCAAGACAGGTCTCAAACGAGACGAAAGTCAAGATACCTGTTATCATTGTCAAAAGAGAGGACATTGGTATTCAGACTGCCCTAAGAAACAAAAGGAGAAGGAGGAAGAGAGGGGTTTAGAACAGGAAGAAGACGAAGAACTCAGACAAGTACAGAAAGAGAAGAAAAGAAGACAAGAAAAAATTGAGGAAGACGAGAAACCTGTGAAAGTGAAGAAATTCAAAAAAAGGCGAGAGTGAAAGGAAAAGACATAGAAGAAGTCTATGAACTTTTTAAAGTAATGTGTTGTGAATAGGATTGTAAAATTTGTACTGGAATAGACCAGACAGAAAAGGTAAGTGTCTCTTGGTTTTGAATTTTATAATGATAAGGACCTACACTCACACACGTCCATCATAGGAAAAAAGGGATTTTGAATTTTACTTGATCTTGGCAAAATGAATACTCTCTTTTTGAGAGAGGTGGGTGGCCCTGAAAAGGACCGTTGGTTTAAAAAAAACAAACAACAACTCAGGAGCGGGAAGTAATAAGCTTTAACTGCCTTATCCCTTTGCCATGGCCAAGACCTACTTCTGAACCTGGTGATTTGGTAGAAATGACTAGGGTGGGTATCTCAGGCATAATAGGTGTGTGAACAGGGTTGGGTTGTTTGGCTCGAAGGTCTTTTTCTCTTGGGTCGTATTAAAGAAGTCTGATACATTTGTTTCAGACTCCTTAACTCTGCCAAAATGTCTGAGAGTACCGTCACCATTTGACTTTCACTGTCCTCCTTTTCTCCTAGACCTTGTTTCTTCTCTGCATCTTCTTCCTGTCATTTTGTTCTTGAATCTTCTTCTTGCTGTTGCTGTTGAAGGAGAAAAGATTGTTCTGCTTCTTTCAGCTGTTGCAAAAAATTTCTCCAATTCTTCTTTCTGTCTCAGTTTAAAATCCTCGACGTGTGGTAAGGAAGGAGAAGGTGGCGAAGGTACTGGTACCACAGACCTGCCAACTCTTACGAAAATTACCCTTAAAATACGTACTTATGGCATACAAGCAAAAACTACAAAAAAATTATCGTTGCCGAAAAATCCGTATAATTGGTTCGTCTTTGTTTTATTTGGATCCGGGTTTCATATTAGAAATTAGTGAAATTAGTCAGGGAACCAGACTAACTTTACAGCAGCACCCCAGATGCTTTAAACTGCACCTATTCGTTCATGTGAAGCGTCTGCATGATCAAACTGTTGATTATAGAATTTTTTTAAAATGGCATCCCGAAAGTGATGCATGTTTAAGACGAAAGGGAAAATAAGCCTCTAGAAAAGTGTTAATAATCAACACAGAAGAATAAAATGGAATATTCAGATTCTTGTGAATAAAAGATGGAAAGTACACAATTACGTTTATTGGACATCACGTTCCAATTTGAGTAAGTCTCGTGGCAGGAGATATGATTGCCGTCGTCATATGAAATGGAAAAAGAATTTCCAAGAATTACATCAAGTTGAGAGATAGCAACAAGCCATTGAGTTGCATAGGGTTTGGAACTAAAGTTTGTGCAACTGTATTAGTGGTAACATAATGTTATCGTCGCTGCGTCAAACTTTTAATTATGTTTTCCAGCTTTACAATAGCAGTTATTGATATTTTGTTACACCTTACTGAAAACTGGTCAATCTTACAGAGAAAAATCAGCTGTCTTACTGAGACGGACTCATCGGGGTTGGCAGGTCTGGTACCAGAAGAAATTCCTGTGAGGAGAGTAAATCGGCTAAATCCGAATTAAAAATGGTCTCTTCTGGAAGTATTATCGCATTGGCTTTGGTAGCCACTGCTATGCCATCACTTCTCGTCTCCACAGCTGGTGCACCCCAATTCATTGTCTTCTTAGTTTCTGTCATGTTCTAACTCTGTCGCATGGATTCACTGTGCACAGAGGCTAGTGCACCTATATGGGGAATGTGACCTCACAGGTAGCTGTCTTTGGATTGGAAGACAGACTCCGCACTCTGAATTTTGTAACACGTGTTTGGATTGGTGAAATAACTCAATCCATTTCGATTCGCTCTTCCACTATGAATAACTGCAGTTCACTTCATTCCCTTCACCTGTTCTTGTCACAAGATGTGGGCAAACATTGAATCGTCTACCCTCATATCGTCGATGCTGTTCCGCACGGACTTGTATGTTAAATCATCATGGACAATCATCAAGATCACCGATATGACCGTTTGGAAATGAAGAATCTATTAGGAGAGACAAGGCTGTCTGAAGAGAGTCTTCATCTACGGAACATAGGTCAGACGAAGTTTGAGGAAGAGAAGAAGATCCGTGAGATGCTCTCTATGTTAACGGAATGGTGTTAACATAAAAACCAAAGGCCATTTTCAGGGCCACTTCATTGCCTCGAAAAGATTTACTCTCTCTTACCAAATATTTGTATATTTGTTTGGTATTTGTATTCGTGTTATGTTTGTGTCTTTGTTTCTTTGTCTTTGTCTATCCAGTGATCAGTCCTGCCCCGTCAGGCGTTCTATCCAGTTATAGGTCCCACCCCGCCAAGCGTTCTAGCTTTTTATTCCCGCTGTTTGGCCCAATTGAGGTCAGCCCCTTTGCCACATTGTTGCCAATGTCCAGTACTGTGACATCACCCTACCTATTCCATTCCTATTGTTCGTATACAGACCCAATATTTTTTGTCGCTATACAGTCCCAATCCCTTGTTGCTATACAGTCCCAATCCCTTGTCGCTCTATAGTCCCACCCATGTTAAAATTCCCCATGTAAAATTCCTCTTGTCGCTGTATTGTCCCACGACCTTTTTGCCTGGGATTTCCATTGTCGCTATAGTATCCCACTACACTACTCTTATGTTAGTGCAAAATCTTATTTTGGAGCAGAATTATCCAAAAGACAATACCTGTGAGCTGTGAAAGGGGATTCTCAGTACAGAACAATATTCATACACAGATAAGAAACAGATTAATCTGAAAAATAAAGAACAGATTAATGCTGATACATCTAGAAGCAACATCTTTTTCAAAGGTTTTGATGTAAATAGGGGTCTTACAGAATGGATCAGGAAGAAAGAGAGATGGATATTGAAGTGTTATGTAAATATTGAATTATGGCAGTTTCATCCTTCCCCCTAATTTTTGTTCTACTCCCTCCTTATTTTTGTGTCAAGGGGGAAATCCTGCCACCCATCCCCCAATGATAAACTCCTGGAGCATCTCTGGATGGTCCTAAGTGAAAATGGTGCTACTTGGACATACAATATCGCAGCTACAGTGGCCATTTTGAAAATCTTGTAACTGCTTTTCCCCCTGAATGAAAAATCATATTGAAATAGGGTTTTCACCAGAAGACTGCTTATGATGCCTAGTTGGTCCTGAATGAAACTGGTGCCAGTCTAATGTACAAAATGGCCACCACAGTGGCCATCTTAAAAATCTCATAATCACTACTCCTTGTGAAAGAAAAGTTGTGTTGCCATGGGGTTTTCACCAGAGGATGTCTTGTTCATCCAAAGTAAAAATGATGCTGCCTGCACATCTAATATAAAAAAATTTTTGTCACTACTTCTGAATGGATGGTCATTTCAGCATGAAGTATTTACTAAATGACTTATTATGATGTCTAGTTGGTCCTAAATGAAATGGTACCACATCTTGAAAATTTTGTTTATCACTACTACTTCTGAATGAATGGTCATATCAGAAAGGTGTTTTCTTTGAAAGACTTCTTATGATGTCAAGTTGGTTATAAATGAAAAATGATACCAATCTGACTTCCAATATAGCCACCACAATGGCCATCATTAAAATCGTCGTCTTGTTATTTGTCATGGATGACTGGTCATATTGACATTGTTCTTTCACCAAAAGACAATTGATGTCTAGTTGGTTCTTAAAATTTTTTTTATCACTACTCCTGAACGGCCATATCAAAATGGGGTTTTCACTAAAAGACTATTATAATGTCTGGTTCATTCTCAATGGAATGGTGTCCCCACGATGGCAGCTATCTTGAAAATCTTGTTATTGTGACTTCTCCAAAACTGAAAGTCACATCAGCATTGGGTTTCCATCAGAAGACTTAATTTTTTTTTCTTTTTGTTCCTAAATGAAAATGGTGCCAATCTGGCATCAATAGCAGCTAATTTGAAAACTTATTAGTTCTGAAGATTATCAGTGACAGTTTCAACACTCATCAGTTAAAACAAAGAAATGGTCTTGTATCCCTGGAAATTCTTTTTAGACAGTAGAGCATCAGTCCCTTTTAACATTTGGAGAAAGTGCACATTTCTCCATTTCGGCGTGAAAATTGGCAAAATAAAGATAAGAGTTTCCCTTAAATATTCCTCTAGAAACATTTTGAAAAATATAACAATTAAACAAGATAAAAATAATCAAAACACTGATGCAAGTGTATCTGCTGAAGTCAGTCCTTGTTTGTCTCTCCTTTTTATCTCACTTCTGCTGAAGTCAGTCCTTGTTTGTCTCTCCTTTTTATCTCACTTCTGCTGAAGTCAGTCCTTGTTTGTCTCTCCTTTTTATCTCACTTCTGCTGAAGTCAGTCCTTGTTTGTCTCTCCTTTTTATCTCACTTCTTCTGAAGTCAGTCCTTGTTTGTCTCTCCTTTTTATCTCACTTCTGCTGAAGGTTAGCTGATTTTGAATCAAAGATTCACAAACCATCATAAACTTGCTTACCTCAGTAGAATATTTGACCATTGCGCCAATAGTTGCCAACAGTTTCTGTTCCCCATTTGACTGATTTTGACTAGTTTCTGTAATGTGTGAATGAATGTGCAAACATACCAGCTTTTTTCAAATTAAAAAATATAAATCTTTCAGTTTTCAAAAGCAGTAGATTTCAACCATTAAATGGTATGTGTGGTAAATGGCATTTAAATCACTTTTACAGTCCTGTTGCTTGTAGAAATACATGTATGCAATATGCTGCAAGAAAATTTGTTGTAACTTTTATGTTTCTATAAACCTGTCAATAAATTTAACGATTGATTGAAATTGTGTATAATCATCTGCAGCTGTACATGCAACACTCCAGACACTTGCAAATACATACATCCGACAAAACATTAGGTAAATGACATTGACCTAAAAAATCTTGAAAAGGAGAAAAATTCTGGTACTGAGCAAAGAGCAGAGTAAAATCTGAGTACTCATAGGGTACTATCCAGCTGATATCAAAGTCAACTTGAATATAGTTTACAGATGTAATTCTCTGCCATATTCTACAATTTTGAGGTGGTTTCATCATTTTAAAGTAGGTCACAAATCCCTGGAAGTTGGCCCACCTACTGGAAGAAGACAGTTGTCTGCATTTATTTGAGTAGAAAGTAGCTGCTATGAGGCAGAAGGGAGCAATTTATAAAGATACTCAATGCACAATAGAAGGTATCTCTAATATCACAAGCACTCATCAACTGTTTTTTTAATATATTGGAGAATTATTTGAAGCTTAGAAAGGGTTTTGCAAGATGGGTCCTGCATTTGTTGATGGCTGATTAAAAACACAGGGGCTCATATGATTGCTTACAATTTACCTGTTGTACATTTACTATAGCATTTATTATACAGTACATGTATGACAGGTAAATTGTAAGAAATCATACAAGCCCCTGTGAGGTAAATAAGATCTCTGAGTATTTTACAAACTTTTCAGATGAACATAATGTTTACCATCGATGCATCAGTTTAGAATACTGAACTTTTTAAATACATGTTTTCTTGCATGACAATAGCAGTACATGATATTTTGTTACACCTTACTGAAAACTGGTCAAAGTTAGGGCAAAAAATCAACTGCCTTATTGAGATCATCTTTTAGGGTTGGCAGATCTGACTTGCTGAATATAAAAACAGTGACCTGAAACATTTGAATGAAATTGTAACAGATAATGAAAAATGGATCTTCCGTTTTGAACCTGACTCAAAAGAAAATAATAAAGTTTGGATAGAGAAAATCAGTAGAGATCACATATATCGCTCAGCATTGTTGGAATGTCAGGAGAGTTTTACATGCATTATTTTTCTATGCCAAATGCCCGGTCATCAAGGTACCTGTGTCTGATTCCGCCTTCAAAGTTTTGACTAATGTTTTGTAGTACTGTTGAGCCACCCATTCATGGACTGATACCAGGGGTATCCATCTACTCCATGACAATGCACCAGCACAATAATCCACTGTAGTGACAGACATCTTGAAGGTGCACAGCATTCAAACTTTGTCACATCCTGCATTTAGCAAGTGATTTTTGACATAATTCCATTGTCAATTATTTGCTTAGGGGCTTATGATTAGAACAAGAAGTGAATACAAAATGGCATTTAATAATTGGATAATTAAACTGAGAAAATGCGCAGGGGTGCATGGGGAATACTTTGAGAGGATCCACTGATACTAATTAAAAACTTTCTTTTCAGCGCATGAATATTCATAACTTTTTACCTGAAGTAAATGTTAATTAATCCTGCTGCTTTGTGTGAAAAGCGGAAATTTAAAAACAACTTTTATTTGGATCTTTTTGTTGGTTTTAATTGCACTTTCAATACAATATTGTTTCTATCATGCCAAGAAAACAGGAACTAAGTGCCTTTACCATTAACACACCATAGCAACCTACCCAGGCTGGTCTGGCTGGGTATGAAACCTGTAACCTTTTGATTACGAGTATGATGCTGCACCAACTAAGCTGTAAACTATATTATTGACAGAAATTTTGTCAAAGAAAGGTCAAGGATAACTATGCAAAGTTGAGGAAATAATAACACAAATAATATCATGTACCACAATAAATTGTATATAGTTTAGAAGTGGAGAATTTAGTTAAAAGACTTAGATTGCAAAAAATTAAGATTCATACTTTTTGTTTTTATTGTATTGAATGATTAAAAAAAGACCTGTTTTGATCTGTCCTTATTGAAAGCATTTTTAGTGCTTTTTCATAATCAGTAAGCATATACTCAATTTCTTCTAGTGGTTGAAACTAATGATAAAACAGTAAAACCTTCCAATACCAACAGTTGTTAAAATATAACTTGCCAACACTTACAACTCCCCTCTATGTAAACCATTTGTTTAGGTCATTTTCTGGGAATACTGTTGCTTTCACAGGCATGAGTATAGACATGTTCATGCATCATGAAAAGTAATTAACTTCCATACCAAAAGTAGGTCACTGTGAGCTTGTTCACAGTCATCTGTGTATGTACATATTTCACATTGAAATTAGTTTCTGTGACTTGCTTGTTCCACAATGAAATTTTATATGTGCATGCAGCCTTGTGCATACTGAAGCTCCCAGTCAAAAGCAGGCCACCTTCACCTACTTTCATGCTCCATTGATCATGTTCATGTGTGTTAAGGTCAATTTATGTGACTGTTGCTTGCACATGTAATGAAACTTTCTACCTGGATACATTCTTTATGGCTACTTCGCCACAATATAAGAATATATTTAAAAAAATATTTAAATATGTCACTGTGGTCTCTTTTTCAGTCTTCATTGAATTTCTTCATCTTTAATATTTCGTTAAATTCTTTGAACATTGTTGCTGGTACAGTCATGAAACATACATGCATTTCATAATCAGGAATACTACACCAGGATATCAAAAGTATGTCACCATGACCTTTTGCACTTCAGAGATTATGTACTTCTTTGATGTTTAAGTGAGTTTCTTGGGCTCTTTTGCTTGTACATTCTTGAAACTGAATATTAAGCATACCACCTGTTAAGTAAAGTTCATCTTATTGTAAATTAAGCAGTATTGCACCAAGAGCATGGGCCTGCAGGTTCCTGGCAGAATTTTGTCTAATGTCCACCAGATTTTGACCCAGCATGCCCCTTGGGCACACTTTTTCATCTGTTTTAGTTCAGAGAAACAAAATCTATAAATCCCCTGGGTGTACTTCAATTTCAACAGTACATGTAAATTAAGAAACTTGTACATATTGAATTCCATGTCCTACATCGCTTGTCAATGTTCGCAGTTTTGTGTGTCCCCTTAATTGTGGGTCAGAGGGACATATTGTACCGTGCCCAAAGAATGTTAGGTGCAACACTGATTAAAGTCACTTTGACTTTATCAACCATTGGATTTTCCTCATCACTCAATATTTACGATTTTAGGTATTGACAAATACAGACACCTCTTGTCCTAATAAATATATGTGGATGAACTTTCGTTGTCATTTCTTGTTAGACAAGCCCTCTGTTGGCTCGTGGATGTAGAATAGACCTGATATACTCCCCTGCATGTTCTAAGAGGCAACTAATGGAGGTATGAACTGCAGTGGCACAGTGGTTAATGTGGTGGATCTGCAACCAAAATGGTGCATTAGATTCTTTAATCAGATCAGCCCAGATTGGCTACTGTGGTATGTCCTTGGGCAAGGCATTTTACTACAGTTGCTTCAGCACTACCGGTTAATAACCTCTTCTGCAGTGCTCTGCCATAAAATACTTGAAAATGCGGTAAAACCAAATCTGTTAGACAAGTTACTAATTTTTCATCTGCAGGATGACACACTATATTGTATTGACTCAACCAAGAGTGTTCAGGAATACCAAAACACCCCTGGTCCAGTCTGGAGATACCTAAGCTATGTGCAGTGTCCTTAATTGATTAATTGATTTTTTTGGGGTTGCAACCATTGCTGGCTGCTTAAATTTACATCAATGAGAAATTGCCTTCAGTTAGTGTTTTACATTGTGATTTTAGCTTTTTCCTGATGTGCATTACTTTTATTGCGTGGAATTGCCCCTCATCAGGAATTTTTCTGCCTGCTGAAACAGCTTTTTTGAGAGAGTTATTCACATTTTTTCTGGTTACATTTGGTGCAGCCTTGCATTTCGGTTTTTACCCTTCTGTATGTTAATGTAATTATTATTGTTGAGAATTTATTACTAACTTCAGGTAGATATTTCATAAATAACCCTATACTTGATGAATTTGGTATGTGGACTCATGTTGATTCTGTTGTTTCATTACAATAATGAATCATCATATTTCGTTTTTTCTTTTAATGGGACTTTTGCTTGCGTGTCTTGGAAAGCAGGTATTGACATTCTTGCAACACTGATTTTCTGCTAATTTAGTCATCTCCAGTTCTCTAATATGCCTGGTTGATGTCATTTTTAATTTTGTTTTATTGCCTTAATCTTCAGTAAATTTGGTCTGCAGACTCCGTTGATTCTTTTTGTTGTTTATTACAGTAATAGATCATCATATTTCACATTATCTTTTAATGTGACTTGGGTTGTTTTAATCTTAAAAAGCAGGTCAAACACCAGCTTTTCCCTTTATGTTGTGTGTATAGTTATCAAACACCAGTTAACTCTCAGCTTAGCATTGCTTCCTTTTTGCATTAAAACTTGAATGATTGCTTTAATTCTCTCAGACAAAACCTGGATCAGGTGAGCTTTTGCTGTTATCATATTAGCATAGACTTAGTCCAGGCAAAGACATATAACATGCATTTATACATTTACTTCCATACAAGTTTTGGAATAAATCCACTTTATAGCATTTTCTTTTAGCAATAGTTAAGCATGGTGTGGATGGGTGTGGCCATGGAAAAGCCCCCTGGAATGCCTACTGCGCTTGCTTATCTTATACGGCTGCAAGATGACAGTTGTCTATTTTGCAGCCTATGAACATATGAGGTCTGTGTTCCTTCCTTATCTTCCTCAGCATTTTCAGAATTATCCTTCTCTGAATCCCCCAAGCTTTGAATAACCATAGTCTGTGCGTAAACTCTAAGGGCACTGTACCTCCTCCGAATGGAGGTAATAGATGCGTAGAGAGCTAGCTAGTCATGCACTCCCATGATTGAGGAGCAGCACCCTCTCTTTTTCAATACGAGAGAGTGATAATTGCCCTACTTTAGGGGGAGCAGCACCCTCTTCTGTCCAGAAGGGCAGAAAGTGAGTTGTGGTCCCCCCACCAGTGAGGGGGAAGGTAAGTGGATGGGCCTTTCCCAGCATGCAACCATGGAGTTCATGACCTTGGCACATGGTAGAGAGGTTGATTCTGCACACCTTCTTCCTCTTACAAACTTGCATCATTTAAGAGGAAGGGAGATGGGCTTTCTTCCCCCAGTTGCTCGAGAAGGGTATAGAATCACTCTCACTGACCAGCTAAGCCTGCTACTAGGGATAGTCCTTTAGTTCCACACCAGGAGTTAAGGATCCAGGTCCCCCATATCTCCAAGTCTTCACAACAGAGAGAGACATTGGGTGGCATAGTCCTTCCTCCCAGGAGCAAGACCATGATAAAGATGTTCTTTCAGTCCTTATTGGCATGCACGAGTTTGACATGGAACAGTCTGTAGTGGCACATTCTCTCTTCAGATCCCCAGTCTTCTCCCATCAGTCGGAAAAAGCGACAGAAGATGATTAAATTGGTCTTTCAGCAAAACATTAAATGAGGTTTGCCATCTTTTGCCAAGTAATCTGTGTCCCAAACGTGCAGGCTGTCATGACACTAAAATTCTTTGTAACTTGGAAAAACTTTCTTGGTCTAACTCTCAAACAGATCCCTTGTTGCTCTAAAGATTTAGTAATGGTTAGGACTTTATTTAGCAGTGTTGGTCTGACCCTCCTCTACATTGAGAATCATGGTCTCTGCATCTAGCTATAAGGTTCTCACACTATTCCTGGCCAATTAAACTTCCCACTTTGAATGCAAAAGTGGCAGAAGTGGGCATTTCCATGGGAACCTGGGCCCACCTCCCAGTTCAAACACTGGAAACTTGGAACAAAAGGCAAGGTCACTTGTAACATTGTCTCGCATGCTGGCCTATTTTCAGCAGCCTTGTTCAACCTGGGAAAAGAAGGATCTCAGTTGAAGATTGCCTATCATCACTTGTTCGAATGAGTGGTGAAAACGTTCAGCCATGTGTTATTTTCAGAGCTTTCTCCTTGGCATTCAGGCCGCAGAAGAGCATGATGCAAAGGCTCAGGGAAGAAGTTTGCAGTCCCTTCCCCCTGTCCTAATGACCAGGGTGAACAACACTAGGAACTCCTCCTTTTGTTCCTGTAGGTGCCAAGGTAGGCCTCTTTTCATTACAGTCAATGGTGTGGTCCTTTCTGTCATAAAAGTGGATTCTGGCATCAGTTTCAGGATCTGCCTCCTGTAAGGTTCCTCGTATTCTTCCACCAGTTGAATCAGGTGTCATTGAAGGAAGAGGTGCGCTCCTTTCTTCAGAAGGGTGCAGTCAAGTGGTTGTTTGGCCAATTTCAGGGTGCTAGTTATCCCAATCCTCCAGTATTTTGATGAACAATTGATCCACAATAGCCAGCTAGAGTCCATCAGACTAGACCTAGTCTCAACTTTTTATCCATCCTAAAGAAATCTGAGGTTACTCCTTTTGACGATTTTCTCTGCCTGGGGATGAATTTCTTCACGAACACAACTGGTCCATGTCCCTTGGGACAGGGTAGACAAGTTCCTATCCCAGTTGGAGGTGTTGAGAATAAAGACCACATTCTTGGCTTTTCATCTTCTTTCTTTGCTGCAGACTACTGTATAAATAATGTTATACCTGGAATACTGAAACTTGGTAAGGGGATGCATATTGATGAGTACTGCACTCTCATCATAACTAAGGTCACCGTATGACCTATATTTCATGCTTGCTGACTTTGCTGAAAATTTAACTTTATTTCTTAAGCTCTGTCCCTGATAGAACCATGTATGATTGTATATACTGTGTCTGTTAATATATGAAGATCACTGTGACCTAAATTTTACATTGTGTTGGCTTAGGTTAAGGTTTTGTGTTTAGCTCACAACCAAATAGGTTTTTAATTGTATACGTACTGTTATACCAAGACAAATGAGATTTGATGAAGGAATTATCTTGATGAGCACTACACCATCATCACCAAAAGTAGGTCACTGTGACCCATATTTCATGCTTTATTGGCCTTGATTCAGTCTTAACCACTATTGTTGCCAGAATTATCAAACTATTTGATTGCATGCATTCCTGTTGGTATCACACTCACAAGAAAAGGTCATTGTGACCTACATTTACCATTTTACTGACTTTTGCTCATGACCACATCAGTGTTTTATCTACTGATATTATAACAACACACAAATTGTGTCCCCAGATGGAAAACATTCCAGCCCGGTTAATCTATGTTTTGGTGTTCCACAAGGCTCTGTTATCGACCCCGTTCTCTTATGCCATCAGTCTCAAGTGTTATAGATCGACATCTGGTGTCTCACCAGTTGTATGCTGACAACACTCAAATGTACAAATCTAGCTACCCAACTGAGGTTGATGCTACCATCCAAGGTGTAGAGAGGTTCATTTCTGATGTGAAGTCATGGATGACATGTAACAAGCTGCCAATGAATGATGATAAAGCTGAAGCCATCCTGGCACCATGCAAAGATCTATCATTCACATCCTTTACCTCAAACAATAACTGTCAGCAATACCAACATTAAATTGAAACAGTATGAAGCTAGGTGTCACTTTCTACAGCACTTTCATTATACCAACATGTCATGAACATATGCAAGGCTGCAGATCTGGAGCAGAGACAAGTCAGCTCCATTTGCAATATTCTTTCAGTTGATGACTCCAAAACACTGTTATATTCCTTAGTATTTTCAAGATTAGACTATTGTAATTCACTTCTGTCTGGTTTGTCCCAGTATTTACTGCAAAAACTTCAAAAAGTTCAAAACACAGCTTCTCACATTATCCTTAGAGTATGAAGAACTGGACGTGCCTCCACCACCCCCTCAGCTGTGTAACCTCCACTGTCAGAATCGAACACAAACTCTGTTCACTATGCTACATTTCATTAACTGGCTTCAGTACAATATACCTATCTGACTTCACCCCTGTCTACACTCCATTGAGAAGTTTATGCTCCTCTTCCAACACTTGTATTTTCCTTGTTCCTACTGTTAAAACGAAATCATACAGGCAAAGTTCTTATGTGTACCAAGTCCCAGCTACATGAAACTAATTTCCAATCGATCTTGGACAGAAAGACACTGTGATCTCATTCAAGAGTGCTCTTAAAACTCGCCTATTTTGACTGCAAGAACAGATTTAAAGACTTAATAATGTTTACTTCCTTAATTTTTTTTATTTCATGGTGTTTGTTTTTGTAATTATGTTGTTGTATATGTTTTATGTGTTATATAATATTGTAAAGAATGTAGAGTTTCTAAAGATCTGTACTAAGTCCACATTATTATTATTATTATTATTATTCCTATACAATACTGCTATATCTGGAATAATGAAACTTGCTGAGAGGATGCATCCTGATGAGCACTTTGTAACACCCCCCCATCTTAAAGTAGGTTACTGTGAACCATATTTCACACTTCACGTCATTTGGTTAAATTTGAAATTTTTAGTGTTTATATTGTAATCAGTTACTAGGTGATTATATACATCTCTCAGTACTTGGGGTATATTTCTATGGGTATTAGTGGCACTTTTAACATGTTATTAGCTATATCATGCTGAGGATATGGCAGCTAAGTCTTTCCCACAGACATGCCAAGGCAGCTGGCATGGGCATGTAATGAAATCGCGACTGGAATTGCAAGTCTGACACTGTACTGTTATGACTTTATGGTCAGTAAACTAGAAGAAGCAAAACCAACAAGTTTTGTAAAACTTTACAAACAATTAAATTTGTAAGTTATAAAATGAAAATTTAAGAGGAACTTACAATTGTGAATTTAATCCAGAATAATCCTAGAAAAAGTTTGATTAAAGTCCAAAGAATGAAATGTTCCATATAAATTTCAGATCTGAGAATGTACTGGTCTGACGTATCAAAATGGCATTGTCCAGAACATCTTTGAATAATTCACAAAAATTCCAGAATAAGATTGTAGTCCAATGAGCACTTTTTGTGTCCACTGAATAATCCAATCATATGTTTCCTCTCAAATAATATCTAAATACAACATCAAATATGTCTGCAGACTTGATGTTACAACAAGAACATAAGAAATAAGAATGAGAAAACTGTCCAGTCCAAGCTATTTATATACAGGTGAAAGGATAAAACATATATTGTCACTATTGCTACATGACAAATTGTAAATCTCCAACATTGTGAAAGAACTCACATGATCTAACCCATCCAATGGAAAATAACTTAATTCATCTTAGATACCACCTGACCTACCTATCCAATGGGAAAAAAACAAACTTGTCATCATGTTTACTACTAATATTATTATTAGTAACTGTAAACACATACTGCTATTTATAGATCCTTTGCAATCTTACATTCTTAATGTCTCGAAAGAGAACCTATGCACATACAAAATTTAGCTACAGATAATCACAAAAATTTACAATGATGAATAAAAATTACATAACACTACCAACTGAGTGGCTCCATCTCTCTTAGTATCAGAAAAGGTCACTGTGACCTATATATATCACACTTTGCTCAGGTTAAACTTTTGCATTTAGCTCATGAACACATAAGTTTTTCGCATGCTTTGTGCATGCTATCTTCCATAGAATCATAAAACTTAAGGATGCATCTCGATAAGCACTACTCCCTCATTTTAGTTATAGGTCATCATTTACTATATTTTGTTGTTCATTGGCTTGGTTGAAAGTTTTATTTTCATTTTTCATGCATAGTTCATGCTAGAATCATGAAATTAATGATGATATGCATGTTTATTAATACCACACCATTACTTCAAAAGACCTATATTTCTTTTACTGGCTTAGTTCATTTTTTGCATTCAGCTTATGACCACACAAGTTGTAGCATTTTATATGCATACCATTATACCCAGAATCATGAAACTTGGTGAGTGTGTTTATCTTCATCAGTTCTACATACTTTCAACAAAAGAGGTATCTGTGACCTATATTTCACGCTTCATTAACTTCGTTCAAGTTGAAAAGTTCATGTATTGTCTGCTGGGTTCTATTTATGTTCCAGTCATGAAACTTGATAATTGGATGCATCTCTTTCTGCTACGTCCTTTAAACCAAACAATGCCACTGTGACCTCATTTGTATACATCCCAGCCTAATCTGAAGGTCTTGTCTGACCAACACAATTGGAAGTAGGAATCAATATGTTTATTCAGTGATTAAATCTACATATTAATGACTATATGTTCTTTATTTCGACAAGTTACCCTCATCTGATTAAGTGTATTGTACCATAAATGTGTATTGGAATTAGGTGAGTGGACTGCATGCTGCTTGCTTTTCATATGAAGCCTAGCTTGTAGTAGTTAATCAGGGTAATTATTAATGCGTGAACTTTGTATTGCTGGCTGTTACTCTAAGGTTACTTGAAGCCTTTAACTTTCACACAGTTAAATCTGACTTCTAGATGAGGATTATGATATCATCTTCTCAAGCAAATTTTGGGAACAATCATTGAAAAAATAATGCAAAAAAACAAAATTAATCATTTTTTATCGGCTCATTATAGTGCCTCAGCTTTGATATAATACTAAAGAATAGTCTTTTTTATTATTGTTTAATGTCTTTTATGCTCTATCAAAGTAGGTAGATAGGTATGTAGGTATGTAGTTGCTTTCACAGTAATTTAGCACAGTATGCTGCATGTATAGTACCAATTTAAAATTCCATTTAAACTTTGATTAAAAGTTCTAATATAAAGATAAAACATTGCTTAAAAAAGTCTTTCATTAGAAAATGTGCCAAGATCACATTAGTCTGAATTTATTTTCTGCATGATTATTTTTGCAATGGTCACTGGAGACAAAGTAGAGGTGAGCTGTGTAATAATTGATTTTATTTTATGCTAGGTAGTGAATCACTGGATTTTCCAACAGAAATAATTTAGATAATTCACTGGAGTAGATTACCAGGAATATTTTTCCTTGCCCCTGTCAACAGACAACAACTTTATGAGCAAGAAATCTGAGTTTATTTTAGACCCTTACTTCATCAGGAGGTAAGTATGGCCACCTCACATACAGTCAAACCAA
This sequence comes from Megalonaias nervosa, assembly GCA_016617855.1. NCBI lineage: Eukaryota > Metazoa > Mollusca > Bivalvia > Unionida > Unionidae > Megalonaias > Megalonaias nervosa. The sequence goes on along the minus strand of JAECUM010015849.1, from coordinate 15,341 downwards.
GTTCAGGTCCCAGAATGTGCATATGGTTTTTTAATGTGATGACTTATCCTTGAATTAGTAAGGAGAATAGTGTTACTACTGATATTTTCTGTGCAAATATATGCAAAAAAACAGGAGAATACTAATTGTAAACTGCTGAGATTATTGTGTGGGATACAGTAATAAATGTGCTACTTCAATATGTAATACATATTGGCAGCCAATACATTTGAGCATACAATAAAAGAAAACTTTCCTGTTCCAAGTGAATAATGGATATATTTCATCTCATGTGTGAAAAACACAAGAAGCTATACTCATGGCTTTGCTACTCTTCAAATTACTTAATTTTTCACTCACTGTTAAGCATATATCCTCTATACACTGGCTGGATTTACAACCACACATCTTTTTTAAAACTATTTCCCATAGATGATAAAAACAAATTAATCAAAGTAGCATGTAATTGTATATCTTTCAGAGCAAAACCAATGAGAACGAGGTTATATACAATATTGGTTCTATTTCTGCAGGAAGTGAATGTGTAAGTAAGAATATTTTTTATCTTCAGATTTAATTATCTTACACAGCTTACAGATCAAGTATCATGATATGCCCATATATCTTTATGTTTGAATTCATTATGTTTGTATATCTTTATGTTTGTAAATTCATGGTTGCATCGTGTCTGCATCCATCCATCCATTTTTCACAAACTATTCATCTCATGATCTTGATGCAGGCCCTGAGGAAGAGGGAGTAAAGTCATATTTTAAAGGTAATGTGGACTCTTCATATTAACCTTAACTGATTTACAGAGGGCAATCATTTTTGGCATAATGTTCCAGGAGGATGAGTAGATGAAAATAAGGGCTTTGAATTGCAGTTCTGTGGCTGGAGGGTATAGCAGGGTGGTCTTGTTAAAATACTGTGCAGATATTTGTGATCTGGTTCTTAGTTTATCTGGCCATAATGCGTAATAAGCTTACAGTATAATCCAGGATCCATTGTGTATTGACCATTATCCATCATGTATCCATCAACAATTTTTGTCTTCTCAAAAACCACTGGATCAATTATAACCAAACTTAACGTAGAGCACATTTTGGCATGGAAGTCTTTCAAATATGTACAAAAGGTGCCAATCCATTAACAAACTTGCCACCATTACTGAACATAGAAAACATTTTAAACAACTTCTCAAAATCTGTTTAACAGAATTTTACCAAAATTGAAAGAAAGCATCATGGCATTAAGGTCTTTCAATTTCAAATGATTCTGATTCTGACTTTAGACTACCATTGCTAAAAGTAGCTTTAAATTACTTTTCTTAAAACCCACTTTACAGAATTTCACAAGGTTTTAAAAGCATCCTGTCAATAAGTCCTTTTGAATTTGCACAGATTGTGCCAATCTCTATTCCAATATGGTCATCATTACTTAAAAAATAGAAAAACTTTATAAGACTTTTTTCTCATAGAGGTTTTTTGTAAAATTGGAGCAAACTTGACAGAAACATCATCAAAAAGTCTGAAACCAATAGAAACGATGCTGATCCACTATTAGATTTGGTTTCCATTGTTAAAATAGAAGAGCCATTAAATGGCTTATTAAAAAAAATACTGGACAGAATTTGAAAAAACTTTTCAGAAAGCATTCTAGCATGAAGACCATACAAGTTTGTACAAATTATGGCTTTTCACTAGCAAATATGACTGGCATTACTAAAAATAGAATATAACCTTTGACTTTCCCAAAAAACTTTAAAGCTCCTTTACATTTAGTTTGGTTTGTTGTTGCTGTTTTGGGGGTTTAATTCCATTTCTTAGTGTAATATAGGCTATATATGGCAGCCAGTATAAACTTTGGGAGGAAGAACCTGGGAAAACCCCTGTATGAACCACTGACCTATGTGAAGCTAGTGGCAGCTTTCTCACATATCCACATTGGCCAAGTCTGAGACCCAAACCCACACAGAAAAAGGTGACATGGCAATGATCAGTAAAGGCAAGCACTTTAAGCCACTTGGCCATCTGGGGCCATGCCTGTTTGGTTTGTAAAGAACAAAAACATTTTTAACAAATTCGATGTGAAGGGATGATACAAGTTGAGCAATAAAATTTGGTAATTATTGACCCCAAAGCATGAACTGAATGTGCATGTCACCTGTTTATGATTGTGACAATCACTCAACATGAAATGTGTAACATCTTTAGTGATTGGTTGGTTCTCTTATGCTTCTAGAGTTGCCTTCCCTGTCAAGAGAGGTTTTGATTTGTTTCTGCTGCTAGTTTCATAAGCCTGTTATTGACACCCAGCCTTCATTTTATTATTCATTTTCAAAATTGAGAATTATTTTATCATGTTTATTCATAAGTATATCATTTTTTTTTCAGTTTAGTTTCTGCCTTTTTTAAAATTTAGGTTTTCTATTTATTTTCATTCAAGAGCCTATTGTTTAGTTATATCACAATATATAATTACTTTTGCTCTATAGAAACAGGGCCTTTATCCACGTGAAAGTGAAATAGCTTCTTATATTCCCCATAAGAATTTTTGATGGATCAATGTCAAAAATTGTTATGAACGCAAAACAGATTATCTGTGTTCCAAGTTTCAGCCTTAAAAAAGTGTAGGAAAGATAGGAAGGCAAAATTGAAAAAAGAATAATTTTTATAGATATTACTGAATGTTGACCATCATAATGATAAATGACCAACATTTTTGTACCTAATATTGATCAACAAGAATCTTTTTATTTTGTTCAGTTGCATGTTGTAACTTCTTATGCATGCTAATGTTTCTTTGATTACATTAAGGTATATATCCTGTAGACAGGGTTGATGCATGTGTTTTCTATTTATGTATTTGATATGTTATTATACAGCATTATGTAACTGCATTATCACATAACATCTTCCCTGTCTCTACTTTAAAAATTTTGCTTTTTGCCCATTAGTCATCCTTAAGTACATTAGTATGGCAGTAAAAATAGTAACATAAATGCATGGTGAATGGTACTTCATTTTCTTTCCATCTTGGGCATTAGCCACTCTAATGATGCAAAATAATCAATGTCTCACATACACTTATTCTGTGTAACATAGACTTAAGTCTATTGTAGATTCTAACTTAGATTCAAAAAGTCACAGAGCATTGTGTCCTAAGTAACTAGCATTAGTAGGTACAGACAACTTGAGTATTTTTAAGGTCAGTTTCTACATACTCTAATATCAGATCTGTATCCAACCATAGTTGACTCTACTACTATTTGTAAATGATCTAAACTGTGATCATAATTTGTAACTCTTGTATTAAATGATTTTTATAAGCGTTCATACAGTTTGCTAAACCTTTCATGTCATCATATGGTTGTAGCCTGGTTTTAAACTTTGTTCAAGTGGTTTTATAAGAAGATTATATAATGCTTGACTGTGACCATCATATGTTCATTTGATTTCAGGGCCTTAGATTTCAGCATCTTTCATTTTGTATTTTGATAACTGGTGAATGAATGAGTATAGGTAGTACAGGAGCAATGTAATGTTGTCTCTTGGCTGCATCATTAATAATATTGTGTTGGCTTGTAAAGTACCAAAGGGCATTGCACAGCACCTGAAGAAGAAAACTTAACTATGATATTAAATGCAAGAGCTGGGTGCCACAAAATATTTTGTACCACGGTATACCGGGGTATTTCTGAATGTACGATGGTATACCACAATTATGTTAGGTACCAACAATTCATTATTCTGTTGCAGGGGCCTCACACTTTTCATTTAATTTAATTTCTGTCTGAATAGTTGGAGAAATATTTTGCTCTGATTTATAGCAAAATAACACCATATTATATCCATTATATTATTTGGAAAAAAAATAATTATCTTGAGATAAAAGAAAAGAAAAGGTTTCCACTCAAAAGAAAATCACAGCCCCCTCCCAAAAGTAAATGGCCAGTACATTATAGTAAGATGAATTTGTTATGCATGTGTAAATTGTTGTATAAGTTGCAGTCTAAAAACTCTAACGAAAGTGGGATGATTAAGTTTACATTATAGCTGATACTGTTACAAATAGTGCTGACATTAGAGGGCCTATTGATAAAAATCAAAAGTGTTGATATTGAAGCCTACAATCTACCAGCTACACAGTTGGTATAATAGGGAAACTTTGAGCGGGATGACAACACCCAGGCAAGATATTTCTCATAGAGGATCAGTAAGCATGAAACAGTTATTCAAGAAATGAGAAAATATTTAGACTTGGAGAAATAATGTAAAGTTCAGACAGAAAACAAATGCACTCCTAACAATCGTAGGATGATTCCCAGCCTCATGAAGCATACATATACTTAACATCTTCACATACGCTAGTACCAGTAAGTATCTAAAACATGAAATGTTTTTTTGTTTTATTTAATCCAAATTTTTTTGCAAAAGTTGGATTTGGCCCATAAAAATGTTTCACAACATTCCATTTGGTCAATGCATTGGCATACGCGACACATGTCAAACATGTGATTAAAAGATCATAAATATATAGACAAAACTACATATGTTTTATTCTGAGTGGGCAGAAAGAATGACCTTAATGCAGAGTAAGAATATGTAAAGGCCGTATGTTCCTACACTGCATCAGACGAGTTCTTTCACCCGACTTGGAATAAAGCATTTATGTGGTTTTTTATTCATTGCATATCCCCCATTGAAACACACATTCTTGAACATTTTTGTAATGTATACTAAAAGAAATATGGCATTTGGTGTTTTACGAAAGAAATTGTACAATCCTTTGAAAAATCCCCATGTGACGTACATAACTGGGGCTAGACCTATGTATATTCTGTCCAGCTTTGTGTTCTTCTGCATTGCTTAGGTGGTGAGTTACTCTTGAGCTTTGAATTTTTCAAAAATGACATAGACTTAAATTGCAGTCTAGGCAAGTGGATTTTTCCTAACTTCTCTAAAGTAATATAGGTTTTGGACCATTAGGTGACCCTTTTTTCATACAGCATACTTGCTGAATACACGTTCTCTTCTTCCAAGCAAATTTCAGGGCAAATTTCACAGAATAACAGTGCTTAAATACATTCAATTTTATACAGAAAGCTCATTAACTTACAATACATTCAAACTCTCTTTTTGATGTTGTCATTACAAGAAATTATTGATGCATTGAACTTAAAGGCAACAATTTAAGTGTATATTTTTAGCAAAACAAAGATTCAGTCACTTTCTCTCATGCAGACTAGATTTTTAATAATCATTTGGATATTTTTAACAAGAAAATTCTGAATATTGTTTTTTTTCTTCTCTTTATTTTCTACTTGAACAGCTACTGTAGCAACATACATACAAATCCTAGTGTGTGCCCCAGTAATGAAAAAGTCTCAACAACAACATTGTAAAATGTAATTCTCTTAACATTGTGTTGTATTCAAAACAAATGCTGCTCTCTGTATTACGTCTACATTTATGTTGCAAACGTTTGTCAGTTTTATCCTCAGATTTATGAAGCAAATTTGTTTCCTCTGTAATATTAATAGTAATTACTATGCGTGTGCTTTATGTAAGTAATATATATCATGTACTTATCTAGGCCATGTCTTTCAGCATTTTAACAAGTGAATTTTGTTACATGCATTGTGTATTGCAACACGCCAACTCAATGATGTTTTGACACCATGTGATAAACAGATTTTGGTATGTATTGTAACCTTGTGTGATCATTTTGTACATATTTTACATGTTATAATGAAATTACCTTGTATCGTGTATAATTTATGCACAACAAAATAATACTGAATTGTACGAGAAATGATTTAATACATGCATTGTAAGAAATATAGGATACATGAGTATATGCATTCATCTCTCACTCACTCTCTCCCTTTCTCTCAAACATGCCACTATTCATTATTGCTAATATTCTACAACATCAAACTAAAATAACATTAATACTTAATTTAAATATTTTAAAAATATTTGGCTGTCTCTGTGGGGGCTACTCATGGGCTAGAATCTGAATGTAAAAGAATGATTCCCAATCAGTGCTAGGCTGATCCCAGCATTACTGTGTATTCTGGGCTGATCCCAGCTCAAGTAGAATTGGTGCTAGGCTGATCCCAGCTCAATGTAAAAGACTGATTCCTAATCGGTGCTAGGCTGATCCCAGCATTACTGTGTATTCTGGGCTGATCCCAGCTCAAGTAGAATTGGTGCTAGGCAGAATCCCAGCTCAATGTAAAAGACTGATTTCCAATCAGTGCTAGGCTGATCCCAGCATTACAGTGTATTCTGGGCAGATCCCAGATCAAGTAGAATTGGTACTAGGCTGATCCCAGCTCAAGTAAAATCTGTGCTAGGCTGATCCCAGCATAAAGTATATTCTGGGCTGATCCCAGCTTAAGTAGACTACGTGTTAGGCTGATCCCAGCATGCTAATGTATTCTGGGCTGATCCCATCTTAACTAAATCTATGCTAGGCTGATCCCCGCATAAGAGTGTTTTCTGGGTTGATCCCAGATTCGTGGAATAGAGCTAGGCTGATCCCAGCATGAAGCAAATATTCTTATATTTTTCCTATTTATAACTGTAAAAGACATGTATTTAATGGGCATGACCTTTATGTTATTAGTATAACTTATGAGTATCCGATTGGGGAAAAATGCCAAATTGAATTTGATATTAAAAATATCAAATGAGAGCCTCAAATTTTGTAATGTGAAAATCCATTTGGAAGGACTGGTGTCCAAAGCACATGATACTAAATGTATGTACACAAATGTTGCTGAGGAGATGGGAGACGGTTAGGGTAAAATCTGATGTAGCGCGCATAACATGATGGACCCATCATTCTAAAGTCCTAATTAGATGGTCCTCCACACCAACTGCAGGTACAGTCGCAGAATTGTCACAGTTCACCAAATTCTTTTTCTTGGGCCACTGATTTCTCCAATAACACCACCAGTCCAGCACACATGTCAAAATGGCACACAATATCCAGAAATGTTTGTATTCCATGCCACTGAACGACAGCGGAAGAATGATGTGTTGTAAGATGGTCACGCTTTCAATGAATTCCATATGAAGTGCTCTCCAGTAAGCCTATATGAAGAGCAGTGCCCTATGATGTGGATGGCTGCATCCGTCTGTGCACCCATGAGACTGCCGAGCTGTGCACGTACTATCCAAAAAAATGTTTGTATTTCCCTGTCACAGAACGCCAGTGGAAGAATGACATGTTGTAAGATGGTCATGTCTTGCATGAACCCATAAGAAATGCAGTGTCCATAAGATGAGGCCATTGGTATCAGTCTGTGCATCCACAATACCTGAAAGAAGAAAATTGAAAAGCAGAGCCAGGGAGTAGAAAGTGCTATGGTGATGTGCAAAATGACCTGTAGTCAGCACAAAATTACAAACTTGAAGTTTTATCGCTCAGGCAGATATATTTCCAAAAGGGATAGGACTGGCACCTACCCAAGACTCAAATAGTACTGTCTGATAGACAATGCTTAGCACCCTGATGCTGCCCTAATCCTAAAAGTATGAGTTTTGAATAAACAAGGATGAGAACCACATAGCACGAACGACGTGCGCCAAGTTATGGGAAATTCCCCCCCCCCTCCAAGATGTAAGAAAGAGTGGTCCCAATGCCACCCCAGTAGTTATAAATAGTGACGCGGCGCATGGACAGGACACTGGTCTTGTAATTTTTGGGGCATGACACTTAGGCAAAAGGGGTACCCTTGGAGTATTTATAATGTGTAAACTTGACAACTAAACCAGCAGCATTGATCTGAACTTGAGAAAACTAAAGTTGGCTTCCGCAACCAGGTTGTCTGCCATTGACCCAAACCGCAAGAATGCATGAAGTTTAAGGAGAAACATAGGCTTAAATAGAGCCACACGGATGGCGTTGTGAGTGAATCTAGGCAGGATGAGAACAAGTTGTTTGTAGAATACATTTATCAATGGTATTCTGTGGCAAATGTTTATGAAGTGTTTGCAGAAGTTTTTTAAAAAAAGAAAGTAATTGATTGGATCAGAGACATGGTTCAGTTTCCGTACATAGCCAACAGCCGAGACATATGTAGATAGCACAGTGTTTTTCAAAAAGATGTGAAACGAAAATTGCAATGTGGTACATGGAGAAAAAAAAAGAAAATATAGTGCTGTGGAGTTTTATAGTGGTTGAGAAAATCGATGTAGTGTTTTCAACTGCCCCTGTAAGCTTCCATGGAACATGGAGAAAGAGCACTTTTTACCAAAATGGACAATTTTATTAATCCCAGTCGTTAATGTCCTAAGTTCCTGGAAGTGTACTGGAATTGCCTCTGCATAAGGTGAGAGCTGGAGGAATGTGTGCACCTTCTTGAATTTGTTGGCAAAGATTCTGATGCACTGTCTCCAGGAATGACAAGGGTCCTGCCTCGTATATTGCGATCGTCACTGAAGGGATGGAACTTGTCTTCACTAGGGTTGCATTGTTGTCCATGACGGGCACCTCCGGCGGCAATGATTCTGCATGCCCAAAGGAATAGAGTGTCAGCTTGGTCCATGCTTCCCTCGTGCCACTATTCCTAGAGTCAGTCAAGGAGCGAAACACTTTCAGATAACGTAGCCAGAGTATTTTGCAAATCCAACACCATTGTTGACGATTGGGTCACTGTCGAAATATTAGGATGTGTTGAAGGCACTTCCGGTTGCACATGGGCGAAAAAGATACTTCCTGATAAGATCACTAGCAGACAATATTTTGCCCATTTTACCTGGATGACGGGAAACCTGGTAGTTTCTCCCATGTGTGATCACCAAAATTTATCATTTTTGAACCAGGCACACAGTAGCAAAGTCAAAGTCAAAATCATAAACAGAAAGCTTGATTTGCGTTCAGTTTATGTATGTAATGTTCGCAAAAGTATCTTAATATTCAATGAATGTATTTCAACTTCCAAACAATATATAAAGTCAACAGTAAATCTGCCTGGTGACCACAAATATGGCATCTGATGATGTCATTCAGGAACTATCTAATATCTGTTCTGAGAACCGTTTCATTATCATTACCACCATTGCTGCTACATGCCCTGAACAAAGGAATTGACAAGATTTCATTACTCCCGGGCTGAATTGAACACCTGGAATAGAAAGTTCTTGTCTAAGTTTGGCAGAGACCATTTCTCCGGTAATGTCACGTTTTAATTGGCCGTTGCTGGCGAGCAAGAGGATCAACTGTTAACGGCGCACATCAGGAAGATGAACAGAAAGTCAGTTTGCACAATATGGAAAACCACCAGATTTAAATCCTGCACAAATCCATAAGGAAAGTTCCAGCACAAATCCATAAGAAAAGTTTGATGCAGAGACTCAAAATCCAATGTCAGTATCTTTGAAAAGCCAGAGAAGTGAAACTCTTCATTCATTGTCTGTACATATGAAAAACCAGAGAAGTGACGATCACATGGTACTCTATATGATCCTGCAATGTTACGTAAGATTATCTAATTTGGTTGGCTCTTTGAATTCTGCTGCCAATGCCAACCAATGGGAATAGTTCTGCTCATGCCCCCCCCCCTCAACAAGCCCCATGAAGACAGCAAGAGGCTAAAACAGTCTTTTGCATAATTGCCAGGTCTGCCTTTCAGTTTGAAGGTATATGTACAACACCCCTATCCAAGTGTTAGCCACTGACTAAGCCTTATAATTTGATGTTACATCATCTTACCACACCACCAGTGGCAGTTCCTCCCTCATTGGTCATTATCAGACAAACCCCATTGCAACACTGGCAATGTGTACCAACAATAACTCAAGATCCTCAAGTTGTGCATAAACTAAAATTTAATAAATTATCATTTTAGCCAGGACATTGTCAATTTATTCCATAATTCCAATGTTTTGTTGTGCACTCACTTCCAATATATACTAATCGCCATTTGCACTCTTTTGGTCAGCAAAGCTATGCAGTCTGATTGGCTGTTGGTCATGTGACCTTTTTTCTATAAATAGCACCACATATGTGTACTGTGGAGCTTCACTGTTGTCTTGTCCAGTGTTTGGAGCAGACGGAAGTGAAGCATTGGGTGACATTGTATTCATTTAATCTATAATGACAAGTTGCAGTAGTTAGTTCCTGATAAAATTTGATATGCTTGCTTGACATTATGGAGAATTTGCAGAATTTATTTATTATTCATGAGGTGATGTCTGCTACCGTATTGGTTGATATGATTTCAGCTTTGGTGAATTATCACCGCGATTAACCTGTGTAAGTGAAGGCGAGAGATCATGACGGTTTAGATCATTCTGGGAAACATACAAATTGTTCATTCAGGAATTGATATATTACTTTAGTAACGTTAAGTCGCTACTTCACCGAGCCTCTTTGCCTTTGTTAGAAGGCGAACTTGCGTTGCACCTTCACCTAACGATACTCACCACCTTCAGTACCTGAAGGTTAACACTTCACTTGCACCTAATCCATCGCCCCGACTTAAGAAACTCTTGTCTTATACTTCCATAATGTGAATTCTAAATGATTTCAAATCATTGCAAATATTCTTAAATCCACACAGAGAGAGGTGGAGAAGGTGCAATTATCTTTGAAGCTCCATTGCACCTTCTTCCACGGGAGTCGATCACCTTTGTCCCACATGATTATCGGGTTCACCTACATCTTGTTTTCAGTCTTTAATGTTTATATAGATGTAATTATATTGACATTAAGAATAATAATAATAATAATGCTTTATTTATAGAGGGTGACTCATTAGTCAAGGACTGTTCTCCCTTGAGGCCCTCTTAAGGGGAATATAACAATGCACATTATATGAAGATAGCAATAATTAATGTTTATTTTAACATATTTAGTATTAAAATACTAAATTCCATTATCTATTAGAAACACATATATGCTCATGATATCTCTCCTTAAATACTCTAATATTTTCAGCAGATTTTACGTGTAGTGGAAGCTTGTTCTACAGAACTGTACCAGAGTATTTGAAGTTCTTTTTAAATTGCTCTGTTCTTGGTTTTGGTGCTAGAAGGTTTCCATGTAATATTGATCTCAACTGGCATTGAGTTGAAAAAGGCCTGAATAAGTCCTGAAGATACTCTGGTGCAGTTCCATGTAGGCATTTATATAAAAGAACTGCTTTGTGAAAATATATCATGTCATATATTGTGAACCATTTGAGTTCTGTAAACAATGCTTTTGAGGGATGATCAATAGATGAATCTAAAATTACGCGTGCTGCTCATTTCTGAAGTTTGTAAATCCTGTCAAGCTCAGATTTAGCAGTTTCCCCATACATTTGAACAATAATCCATTGTTGGAAGAATATAACGCTTGTGGTATAGACTGCGCATTTCCGTAGGTAAATATTTCTTGATTCTGCTGAGTAGGGCAATTTTAGACGACAGTGTTTTACAAAGCTTATCAATATGGTCATTCCATAATAAATTATTATCTACGGACACACCTACAAGCTTTTCATGTTTGACATTTTCTAATGGATGATTATTTATTGCAAGAGATAGTTCTGGGTTCCCTGACTTGTGTAGCTTCTGTGATGTCCCCAAAATCATACATTTTGTTTTACCTTCATTAATTGCCATCCTATTTTGTTGTTCCCAGTTTTGGACTCTAATAAGGTCTGAGTTTAATTTTATTTGGATAACTTCAGTATCAGAACTAGATGTATACAAGGTTGCATTGTCTGCAAACAAATCTGTATTTGTGGATTCATTATTTAATGGTAGATCATTGATATAGATAAGGAATAGGAGAGGACCTAAAACTGAGCCTTGAGGGACCCCCTGAATGAATAGTGCGAGTTTGAGAGCTGATATTGCCAAAGCTTACTTGTTGAGACCTTTTGTTTAGATATGATCTAAACCATTTTAAAGAAGGATTGTCGAACCTGTAACATTTCAACTTTTGCAGCAGAATTTCATGATCAACAAGATCAAAGGCTTGCTTGAAGTCAAGGAAAACAATCCCAGTCATATGTCCATTATCCATTTCCTTTAGCCAAAGATCAATTAATTTGGTAAGTTCTGTTTGGCACGAGTGGTACTTTCTAAATCCTGATTGCGCTTTATGAAATAGAGAGTATGTTTCAAAAAATTTATAGACCTGAATGGCTACATGCTTTTCAAATAATTTTGACAATACAGGTAGAATTGATATTGGTCTGTAATTCCCTGGATCTTCCTTTTCTCCTTTCTTAAAGATAGGTGTAACCTTTGCACATTTCAGAGTTTCTGGAAAATTATCACTCATTATACTTAAGTTTATGATATGCATTAATGACTTTGTTATTACTGGTGCAGCAATTTTAAGAATTCGTGGACCAATACCATCCAATCCAGAGGATTTATTAATATTCACCTTAATAAGCATATCAAAAACATCAGCTTCACTAACATTAGCTATTGAAAAATAATTATCAGGAGTTTTAGCTCTTATAAATGATAGAAGAGCATCAAGTTCAATTGGGATGTTAGTTTGGTTCTGAATACTGTTACTGGAGATGCTTATGAAGAAATTGTTGAACATTTCCACAATGTCTTGTACAGATGTTGCTGTATCCTCATTTTGCTTAAGTCTAGGGGAAAAACAACTGTTCTTGGGTGGGTTCAGCTCTTTTAGATGCTTCCACAATGTCTTGGTACTCTTACTTTCTTCAATAGCCAGTTTATAGTAGTTCTCTTTTGCCTTATCTATCAGGCACTTAGTTTTATTCCTCCACTTTCTATAGCTTTTCATGTCTTTTTTTCTTGTGGAAATTATCTCTTAGGTGCTTAGCATCATTGATCTCAGGGGTAATCCACTTGGGTGTAATTTGCTGTTTAACCCTTTTTGTTTTAATTGGGGCATGCTTGTCTAAGGCTGCATTGAACATCTGATACCATTTGTCTAAGGCAGTGTTGACATCATCAGCTATATTGCAGACTTATTGGAAGGGTTTGCAATCTAAATCATTTAAGAACATTTTCTCATCAAACTGTTTAAAGTCCCTATATTGTATTTCAATGTGTTGACCATTTTTAGATGATTTCAGAACATGTCTAGTTATACAGACTGGGTAGTGGTTACTCACTGCGTACACTGGCACATTAATTTCACTTATGTTATCAGGTTTATTAGTTTAGACATGATCAATGATAGTAGCACTTTTATCTGTTACTCTAGTTGGGGTGTTAATTAATTGAGTAAAATTGTAAGTTTCAAAGTTACTTATCCATGTTAATGGTGGAGTTTTCATGTAGTCAATGTTAAAATCACCTAATATGATAGTTTCTAAATCTTCCTTTAGTAATGCTTTTTGAATTTGCACATCAAATCTATTAATCCAATCAGCTTTTGAACTAGGTGGCCTGTAAACTGAACACGAGTATTGGCTTTGATTGGGCAAGAGTTACTTCAATCCAGATACTCTCTACCCCAGTCGTCTCTAGATCAACACGTCTGTTATAACTAATGGAACTGTCTACATAGAGAAGAATACCCCCACCCCCCATGGATTCCCTATCTTTTCTTTCAAAGTTGAACCACTGTATTTGGAGAGCCAAATCATCAGTATCATCAGAAAGAAAGGTTTCACACAGACCTAGAATATTGACTGATCTAGTTTGCTGTAACATTAACATAATCTCATTCAGTTTAGGGAGGATGTGTTGAATATTTAGGTTGATTACTTGCAGACCTCTTTTGAGGAGGCCAAAGGCATGACAATTTTGATCAGAGGATTGATTTTCAGACAAGGTAGTATGCAATGTATTGTTTTTAGACTTGACAAATTTCTTTTCATCACCAAAATTATTTACATAAACACATGAAGAAGATATCATAGAAGATCCATCAGTTGTACCATGACCACTTTTAGTGGGTTCATGAGAATGTTCAATATGAGACTGATTCACATTTGTACAAGAAGACATTGATATATTAGACACTTGAGGAGCCCCAGAGGGAGAAGTAACTTGAACAGTATCGCATAGTTGTTTACATGTTAACAAGTTGCACTTTGTACACAAATCAGATAGTGCCTGAAACCTGTTTATAGAATTATAATTATTACATTGAAAAGTATACACATATTCTAATGCGGTTTGCTGCTGGATATGTGTTGCATAGGCCTATACATCATTGCCTTCTACCTATTGGTATGTGCACAACTTTTGTTTATGTCCTAGTTCATTATAAACATGGCAAAGAATCTGTTTTCCATGCAGACACTGCTGTGTTACATGACCGTGCTCTCCACAATACAAGCAGTTTTCTGACTCATGCCTAACCCCTTTTATAAGTCTTATGTACTGGTCTATATTCTTTACGAGTAAGGCAGTACCTCTGTTGGACAAGTGGATTCGGTCTCACTGGTGTAATTGTTGGTTCACTCGATTATCTTTGAAGAAGGTCCTGTATTGTGGAACAAAGAGTATTTGGAAATTCTCACACAATGTACTTAGGGTATCATTTAGTGGAGTCATAGGTTCATCCCTTCTTGGCGGTAGACCTGAGATGATTATTTTACACTCTGTGTTTTTGGACCTGATGGCATACAACAAGCTTTCATAATCATCCTCAATACCCTTTAAAGCTTGGCCATTACTGTAATTATTGCCACTGATGAGAAGAATTACAGTATGTTATGGTGACATATCCATTTCCAATATTTTTTCTGTAATAGTATTAATAGTTCTCTGTGGGTTTTTACGTCAGTTTTATATAATCCTCTTGTTCGTACTCCTTTGATTATTGACAATCCTATGAGAAGAGATCTGTCTTTAATTACGTTGCTGATTTTGACAAGTGGGGGATTCAGATGCATTGCTTGGACTTCTTGATTTCCATGACTAGACTGACTGAGAGTTTGGTGACTGCTATATTTAGTATTTGTACTTAATTTAGCTTCATGCTGTGGCTAATTGGAGGTTGTTTTTAGAGCAGTTCCTTTTGCACCTGGATTTGATGTTGAGTGAGGCACATGATGGTCAATGTTTACAGTATGTGCATTAGCTGATTTTTGGCTCAGCCCATCTGATACCTGAAGAATAGACTCATCTTGTTTAATTGGTGAGGTTGCATCTGTTTGTGTGTATATTGAGTTTTTTCTAATAGCTGGTTTTGGTATGGTCTGAGTGCCCTGACATGCTCTTGTGTTTTGGTCCTTTGACATGTCTGTGTATTGTATTGGGGTTTGTTTTTTTTTAAGGTAATTTACAAATAAATATGTTTGATGTTTATTCTAATCGGTCTTGTACTATTCTTTCTAATCAAAAGCTAGACAGGAGGACCCAAAAATACTGTAGCCCGGATACATTGTTTTATATATATATATATATATA